>SKCR01051454.1:0-104580 GCA_019454045.1 Zanthoxylum bungeanum | reverse complement strand
AAGAGAGAATACGATTAATTTGGAATTAATCGATAAAATAATATATTCGATATATTATACGAAATTGGATTTCGACGCGGAATTAAAATTAGATTTTAATTCGGGCGAACGAGTTAATTTAGAATTAATTCGTTAGCGAAGTGAATAGTAATTATGCTAGGCATGATTATTTAATTAAATTAGATTTAATTACGACGCAACGGAAAATTCGTTAATTTGGAATTAGTGAACCCGAGCCCGAGAGTGTCTGCGAGCGCATTCGCATTTCGAATTCGAGTGCGGCACGCAAGTCACATCAAGCGTCAAATCGCTAGTCACATCTAGCGTCAAATCATTAGTCACTTTGATTGATGTGATGTCTAGTCACTTTGAGTGATTGACAACATGTCACTTGTGATTGATTGATGGATTGATGGAAGTGGTTGGCAAAGCATTTATGGCTTGACTTTTGGTAAATGAATTATTTGATTTTTTGAAAATAAAAAGGTGTATTAGATACACAAAATTCATCCAACCAAAAACAACTCTCTCACTCATTTCCTTCTCTCCTCTCTCACGCCTATTTGGGCTATTCTTCTTCTGTTTTTCTGGTTCAAAAATCGTGAGTCATGGAGAAGCTTTTGATGATTTTTGTGGCAAAAATCAAGAGTGCTAGCACACATCGGAGTCTTGCGAAGGTGATAGGGAAACCCACCCGTGGGCTTGGAATACCATTCGAGAAGCTTGGAGCTTCATGGATCACCATTGCCGATTTTGGAGAGTCAAAACAGTGGTCTGTTTTCAGTGCACTGCCGAGCACACTAGGAGGGCAGAAAATGATTTTGTTCTTCACCGCATCGCTCAACCGATCATTGTAAGTATTCCGCAACTTCCTTTGATTGTATTCGCACATGTTTCTTGCTTATTATTCGATCATTGGGATCGTAGAACTCCAACAGAGCATGCATTTAGTATAGGTGGAAATATTCTTGATGACAGAAGAGCAAGGTTGAAACCGGAGACGTTAGAAGCTCAAACGTGTCTTGAAGATTGGTGTAGAGCAGAACATCATGAATAAGAAAATCAGCCGGAAACTTTTGAAGATTTGTATGATAACACAGAAACAACTAATACCGAAGGCTGAAGAATCACACCGTCTTCCCCGGATGTGGATGAATAAAATATAAATGTGATAAATTATTAAAAATAAAATGTAACAGCATTATGTGCTCTTTGATTCCTCTACGGTACAAGAGTATACGTAGGCAGTTTAATTAAGTGGAAGCTCTTGTTTTTTTTTCAAAACAAGAAATAAATTATCAATGTATACTTTAATCTTTAGTAAATCTTTAATTTTTATTATTATTTTATAACAATTTAAATTAGTTTATTAAAAAAAAGATTTCAAACCTATAAACGAACAAAATCGTATGATTCGGCCGATTTAAGATTTCAATTATGATTCGATTTTGACCGAAACCGCAATCGAATCGTAGACCGAACCGTTAGTCTACGGTTTGATTACGATTTTTAACCGTAATCAAACTGTCTGCAACCTTAGATAGAGGTACCAAAGAGAGACAATCATATTTTGGCCCATCTAGAAGAGGTGAGAGAGGTATCATATGAGCTCCGTATCTTGCTCTATGTATAGGTTATTGGATAAGTGAATTGCGACTAGCCAAGCTTGGTTTAATAGATAAAACGGTTATTGTGTACATGTCTATTCATCAACTGTTAAATTGAATGAAATCAATAAATTAAAAATTTGTATCCAAAGTTTAAATTAAAATAGCCTAACTTATATTTCAATGATTGATTATTAATATTATATCGAGTTATAAGAAACTTAACCGCGTGCTATTTTCAACTTAAATATTTTTGGGTTGAAAAGATTATGGAAGTTAATCTTTTTTTCAGATCAAGTTTTTTGGATTTCCTTGTGGTTATGGAGAAAGACTTACATAGGCTGTCAGGGCCGGCTTGAGATTTGGGAGATCTTATGCGATCTCTTATAAATACATTTTTAAGTTAGGTAAAAATAAAAAATATATTAAAGGATTTGGGGCATAAATTTTTATCAATTCTGAATTTAATTATTAAAACAGTAAATAATGAAGAATCGTTAAATATAAGATATAAATTGAACATATTTTTCTTCTTTTTAAGAAAAATAATTAAATTAAGGACTTGAATATTTATCAAAAGGGGCTATGACCAGCCCAGCTCAACCCAACCAACACTTTTTTGCCAATTGATAGGGAAGTGGACTTTACAGGTTTTATTTTTAATATAAAGGACTATTTTAATTTCGTGCGACTTGTTATATTTTACTTTAATATTATATGACCTATTCATATAAAATAAAAAATTTGTAAAATTGGCTTTGTGCACGACTTTCTCCTAGTTACGAGGGGTAGATCGTAGGACCAGGGTGGGTAAATCAATTGAATCGAATTGAAAATATCGATTCAATTCGGTGTTTTGATTTATGTTCAGAGTTAAATCGATCAGTGCGATTCGATTCGAATCATGAATCAGATCCGTGAACAGATCAATTTGAAAAATCTTGAACCAAATCGATCAAACCGATCGATTTAGAAATTAATACTTTTAAAAATCGATTTGAGTTTGAACCGAACTCAAATATTAAATTGGACCAATCCGAACCAAATCAAATCGGTTCAATTCGATTTAATTTTACTCATTAATTCATTCCGATCGATTCTTAAATTTTTAAACCGATTAATTTTTGATTTGGTTCAATTCAACCGAATCAACCGATCTTTACCTATCTCTAGAACCAGAGTCCCAAGCCATGTGAGTGAGGGAATCGACCAAGGGCTCCTGGAAATAGACCTGGCCGCCGGTTCGGTTCCGGTTCGGAACCGAACCGAACCGGCCGGTTCACGGTTCCACAAGTGTGGAACCAGAACCGTAAACCGAACCGGAACCGAACCGGTCGGTTCCGGTTCGGTTAACGGTTCCCCTTCCGTTTTTTTTTTTTTTTTTTTTTTTTAAATAATAAATTTTAAAAATAAAAAAATTCTATAATCGTAATGTTTTTTCATACTATCACATCATTTTTATAGAATCTTTTTTTTATAAAATTCTTTTAACATATAATCATTTTTATAGCCAACTCTTGGCTAGTGCTTTCTTTATATAAGCGATGTGGGATATTTGTTACTTGGCTATTGTGTCCCACATCGCTTATATAAAGAAGTCAATAACCAAGAGTTGGTTATAAAAAGGATGTGGACATTCATGTTTTAGTATTGCAATTTCAAACCTCATTAAGTCATTATTATTAATTAAAAAAATTGAGATTTACTTGTGGAACCTTACGGTTCCAAGAAAATAACTTTTTTTTTTTTTTTTTTTACTTCCGGTTCCAACCGGAACCGTACGGTTCCGGTTGGAACCGTTGGAACCGCTGGAACCGTTCGGTTCCAGCGGTTCCAACCGGTTCGGTCAGGGTAAGAACCCTAACCGAACCGGTCAGGTTCCGGTTCGGTTCCGGAATCGGAACCGGAACCGGTTGGAACCGGAACCTTCCGGTTCCAACCGGTTCGGTTCCGGTTCCGAACCGGAACCTTGGTCGGGTCTACCTGGAAAAACTGGCCCCATTTTTTATTTATTAACAAGGCCCTACCCTATAAATGACAAATTATGTAAATTGTTAGGGACCTATTTCATCAAATGGATAAACTATGCATTTAAATAAGAAAACGTTAAAATATAGGTTGGTAAAGCTCAACACTTGTTCCAGTCAAAATCCAAATTGAAAATTTCCCCCTGCGTCGTTTTCATTTCTATTGGCTTCCCCCATTGTTTCTCTCTCTCATTATTAAACGAAACATTTGTAGCTTTCTTCTTCTTCTTCTTCTTCTCGTGAAATAATAACAGTGTAAGACAACAAGCAGTATTATTTGTACAAAATTTTCTTCATTTTTAATAATAAAAAGATTAATTTTTAACAATAATAATAGGTTTCCGTACAGTTCAGATTCTCTCAGGTTCGTCAGTTTGCACACGCGTACTCTTATATATTCATTGATATTTCTTTCTTTCTTTTTAACTAATTAGCAGATCTAGGGTTTTTCAATCTTAAATTCGTGCAAATCGTAATTCAATTCTGCTTATTTATTTGTTTAATTCCATTGTGCCGTCATTTTCACAGCTGAGCTTGTTCGGCCGCTCATTGATTTGGTAGATTTTTCTGACGAATTATGCTATAAATAAGGTGGTAAGTATACGTATATGTATACGTACACTACTTGTTTATGCATGTATTTATGTTTATATTTTTGGTTTGTGAAGATCCGGATCAAGTGAAAGAGAAGAAGATGAGTGAAGGCCAGAAGTTCCAGTTGGGAACAGTTGGAGCATTGAGTTTGTCGGTGATTTCATCAGTGTCCATTGTCATTTGCAACAAGGCGCTTATTAGCTCACTTGGTTTCAGTTTTGGTAATTTTTCTTTTCTTTATTTCTATTTCTGTTAGATCTAATCTGATGCATTGACTTATGTGATTAATGGAAAGTTACCAAGTACTAGCTTTTTCAGTGTCTAGGTTGCTGACTGTTTCTTGAGATTGTATGTTCGTAGAGGAATAAAGACAAATGATTATTAGATTCTATTGTCAGGATGGGTTTGTGGGAATTTTGTGGTCTTTTCCTTTCAAAGAATTTTAAAATTTTGTTGACGTATAAGTGGCTAATGGTCTAGTACTTTTTTGTTGTGGTATATTCGGATATTCCAACAGGATGATTCTCTGATTTATTTGAAACAAGTGTTGAAATGATTTGGTTGTGTAGTTTTTTCTGGTTTAAATTCAGTTCATGATGATATACATAGTGATGGGCCAAGTCATTCCTGACGACACATAAGTGGATGTTAGTTCATCATATATGTGGTTGTTTTGAAGTATCGTGTTGGCACCTCGGTTCAAGTCTTAGATTCGAATTCAGAGGGTGCACTTCTGGTAAGAGCCTAGGGAATTTGGGGGTTTTACCTGTTCCGCTTGGGTTGGGTGGTTTGGCGGCGGGGTTTCAAAAATAAAAAAGTGTTAGGCACCTCGGCGGTTTACCTTGGTTTTTATGGGGACAGCTTGTTTCCCCACTTGTAAATCTCCTTAAAATTTAATTCTAACCATGCATTGTTCCTTTATAACCGAAAAAAAGAAACAATCATTATCCATCATTATTGTTTTACTTCGGCATATTTGATATTACTTGATCATTTATTCAGTCTCTCTCTGACATGCAGCTACAACTTTGACAAGTTGGCATCTTCTTGTTACTTTTTGTTCGCTTCATGTGGCATTATGGATGAAATTATTTGAGCACAAGCCTTTTGATCCAAGAGCTGTAATGGGATTTGGGATATTAAATGGGATATCTATCGGGCTGTTGAACCTTAGCTTGGGTTTCAATTCCGTTGGTTTCTACCAGGTAAAATTTCATTCTTCAAGCTGTGACTTGTGATCTAGAATCTTTTGTTGACTAGAGTGAACCAGATTATCATCCAGTGGTTACGTAACTTGATAACTTTTCCGGGAGAACTCGACTGTGTGGCAGAATACTACAAAAGCATCATAAAGCATTTCAGATGATATGTATATCTTCTCTGTTCAACGAATATGTTTGTGTGTGTGTTCGCAATTTACTCTCATGTTTTATAATTTAACACAGACCAGGTGTTGCATTGCCACTGAAACTCATTGTGATAACTGATAACTACATATGTTTCTTCAGATGCACACTAGGATCTCTCTGCATCTTTAGATATTGCAATCCACAATGCCATTTATGTTCTGCTACAAGCTTTGGAACTTAACACTGTAGTCTAGTATTTTAAAATCTTTATAAAGAGATTTGGTTTCTGAAAATTTTTCTTGTTTATTTTTCATTTTAGATGACGAAACTTGCGATCATCCCCTGCACCGTTCTTTTGGAGACCCTTTTCTTCAGGAAGAAATTCAGGTCAGTTTTAATCTCACTACTTCATTAGTATTTTTGGAAGACAGTTTCCTTGAGTTTTCTATTTCAAATGTTCACTAGGTTGAGATCTAATGGTATAGTCATTCATTGATTTTGAATTGAATATGTTTGTGATTGTGTGTGATTTCTTGGACGTCTTTCTTTCATCTTTTCAATTGAAATTTTTTATTTTTTGGATTGTGTTGTTTGTCTTTTAAGTCTCAGGCTTTTTTTATTACTTTCACAGTTTTCACCTATTGACCCTTTGTGCTTTCTTTCATTTCTTATCAATCTTATATCATAGCATTTTTTCTCCTCTCTCTCTTTTGTTGTCATTAAACCCCTTCATTGTCTATATAAAATTATTTCTTGCGCAAGCCATAAGCTTATGTGTTTTCGTATTTATTTTGTGGTCATTTTTGGTCCAAAAAAATTACTCTTTTTTTTATTTTTTCCCTCTATTTTCATAAAATATTGACCCACTCACAGCTCTGTATTAATACTTATTTTAATAATTGCAGTAGGAATATCCAACTTTCACTTATCATCCTTCTTCTGGGGGTGGGAATTGCAACTGTAACTGATCTTCAGCTCAATGTTTTGGGTTCTGTATTGTCTCTGCTTGCGGTTCTTACAACTTGTGTTGCTCAGATTGTATCCTCAGCTGAAGTTAGCTTTGCTATTTATTTGCCTGTTTTGTGCCTTCTAATTGTTATTGTCAAATAAATTATTAGCTTTGATGCAGTAGAGCCAGATATTATCTTATGATCAGAATTCCTTTGCTTGAATAAACCTTAACTAGTTACTCTCAGATGACCAATACCATCCAGAAGAAGTTCAAAGTTTCTTCAACCCAACTGCTTTATCAGTCTTGCCCCTATCAGGCATTAACTTTGTTCATCATTGGTCCATTTTTAGATGGGCTTTTGACAAACAAAAATGTGTTTGCGTTCAAATACACCCCTTATGTGCTGGTAGGAATGACATCTCACCCTTAATATTTTCCCTTCCTTTGCCACTGGTATTTTTTGCATTTGAGTTTTGATAATAACTTTTGAATATATCATTATGGTTGCAGTTCTTCATTGTTCTATCCTGCTTGATATCTGTCTCTGTAAACTTCAGCACATTTTTGGTAATTGGAAAGACATCTCCAGTCACCTATCAGGTCCTTGGACATCTCAAAACATGCTTAGTTCTAGCTTTTGGCTATGTTCTACTTCATGACCCATTCAGCTGGCGCAACATTTTGGGAATCCTGATTGCTGTAGTCGGAATGGTACTTTACTCGTATTGTTGCAGTCTTGAGAGCCAGCAGAAGGCTAGTGAAGCATCAGCTCCACTGTCCCAGGTAGTTGTACAAGTTTTCTTTTGTTTATGAGTACTCATATTGTTGCCCATATGTACATCTTTTTGTGTTTTTATCGTAATGTTTATTCCTATAGTATCGTAGATTATATGGATATGACGAAAAAAAGAAGAAAAAGGAAAAGGAAATACTGATTCTCTCTTCTTCTCATATGGATTCAGGTGAAGGAAAGTGAAACTGATCCTTTAATTAACGCGGAAAAAGGAACGGGAATCATAGGTGAAAATGTTACCCAAGCTCCGGTATGGAATTCAAACAAGGACCTACATGCTTGAAACTAGCTGATTTCTATTTATTCAACCTTTGATAAAAAATATGTATAATGTTCCAGCAATGAAGATGTTGCTGGCAAGGGTCATCGCGTATTTGATAGCAGCATATTGTTTACAATGTTGTTTTTTTAATCCTAGTTGGTCCCAGGGATAAAAGGGAATGTGATTTTAATATAGCATGTTTTGGTTATTAGTTATGATGAATCAGGCATGAAATGGGATGCATACCAGAATTTGATTTGTCAAATGTATACTGTCACCATATACTAGAGAAAAAGTTTCATAATTGTTATTTCTGTTTAGTATGTATTTAAAAACTCTATTCAGCAAATGAATAAATGCGGTATTGTATATATCCCTCACATTTTAGTCAGCTCCTTGGACTTTACCTTTTCTCTTTTCAAAAATGGAATATGGTTTCTAAAGTTTCTCTAAGATGTTTAAAAGTAGGACATTGTACACTCATAAGCAGGGATGGTAAAATTTCCCGTGGGAAAGGGGCCCGATATATTAAAGATAGTTAATAATGAGATAATTTTTATATTTGTTGGTTGGACGGGTTGAGTATGAATATTGATATATATGTTCAAATAGATGTAAAATTCACTTGTGAATATGGACTTGCAATGGGCTCATAAATACTTGATATGTTTGGGCAGATAAGGAGATAATTTTTATATCCGTCAATTGAAGATGGATACGAAATTTGTTAGCTTTGACAGTTATATATTGTCATTTAACTCAATTGAGGCAAATTAGGCAGGAAAGTGTTATGGGGTGATGACACTACTATGTTAGACTCATTACGTGTTCGCGGTTTTATATGCTATGCAAACACACGTATAACTCAAGTAGTATACAAGATATCAAACACACAAGGACATATTATTTATCTTATTAATACCAGAACCAAACCTACTTTACTAAAACTAAATATTTAATTAAGAGAGGTTTAATTAATCTAATCAACTAAAAATATAAGCAAGTAGAAAAATAGACAACTTTAGAAAACCTTATATAAGAGAGAACCTATGGTTGCAACTTTACCCAAGCATGTGAATAATATTTATGCATTTTTTATTCAATTGAGTATTTGTTATGGATTATTAACCTAAGACACGAATTTATTTACAAGTATCTTCTGATGATTAGGTAAAAATGCCTAACTTAATTCAATTACATATATTACAATGATAATTGATTTAAGCTAAACGCATTAAGTTCAGGTCGTAATTATGGTTATGTATGCCATGTAGGTATATTCATATCTTGCACGAAAATCGATTCAACGAATGTGATCACGCGTTATTAATTCACAATGCTAAACCCAAATTCCATTTTCCAAGTTCCTAATGGTGTACCACATTTGTTCTATTAGTGATCAAGCAATAGAACACATTAAGAATGAAGAATAATAAATAATCTAATCACAAACTCAAAAGAATAAAATATGCAATTTGAATTAGCGATTGTGCATAAGATTCATTACAACCCTAAACTAATGAATTAGTTACACATGATATCCAATAAACACAAGCAATTCACTATTATAAGACAAGAATTCATAAAAGTTTAACTATGAGAGAAAATGAAGAAATAACTCTTGTTGCGATCTTCTACTTCAATCTCCAGTTCGGGCTAAGATTCCGGTTCTTGTCTTGTTTTTGGTATTTTTCTTTGCTTTGTGGTCTCCAAAAGTCTGATATTTTAGGTTTAAGACATACTTGTTCTTTTATAGAGGCTGATGGAAGATTTCCTTCTTAAGAATTTAGAATTCTATTTGTGCCACGAATCGGGATCGCGTCGCGAAGTGCCTGGACCTGCATCTTGATGCGAGATGCTTCTGCAATGCGTCGCGACATGTCTTCAAATTGATGTTCTTGTTAGGGTTGGTGCTCGGAGTGCCAATCCGGATCGTATTTATGTCCAATTCATAAATACGAATAATTTCTTTTTCCATAATATTACTTATTTAATGGTAGCACCTCTTGTCTTTTATACACATATTCGATCTAATTGCGATGAGATATCTAATTATGATTAGATTGAAACTAAATCGGATTTAGTGATACGTGTATATTAGACAAAGACCATAGGATTTACAACGTAGTGCGCAGTTACAATGTTGTTTGTAATTGACATTAGGAAGCATCACTATAAGTTGTATATCCTTAAATAAAGTTTCTGGTAAAGATTTACTAACACGAGTCGGTTAGTAAATGTTGGACAATTATGACCAACAACATCACTATTTGTACATAATATGGTGTTGTTGTACAAATTAACTATGTGACAAAGGAAATTGCTATTTTATCATTTGTAATTAGATTACCGGGATACATAAATGATAAAAGGTCCTTATGATTAGTTCCAGATTGAGATGATATGAGACAGTATCAATCCACTAAGGTTTAATCATTAAATAATCCCTAGTCGTAGTGTTATCGAGATTGGACATCGATAATGCGGAATAGACTAGTGTTACACTTGTGCCCGTTGTGGGAGCATAACATCATAGTTATCATATATTTGGTTATTGGATACTCATGCAAGTGTAATAGGAGGTTGTGTTTACCGATGGTACGGAAACAGCTTTGCTCTGGATAGACCCCTCGGAATTCCATTGGTAGTATAACTATGTGTCTATGGAAGTCTGAATCAGGGTAGGTGTATTTGGTCTTAACCTGAGACTTGCACCGCTAATACTTGCGACAATCAATATACTTTGGTTTTGGTCGTCCAGGGCTTTAACAGGTTATGTGTACGCCTCTTCTGGGTATATTGAGAATCGTAATGTATTGGGTGTGATGTCAAGATGGAAGTATCACTCCAGTCATAGTGGAGATGATGATCACGTAGGATACGGAACTGGTGCTCTTATATGCTGCAGCTATCGGGATATTATGACTAGGTCATATTTATCCGATTATAGAGACTAGTTACCAAAGTTCTGATATGTGCTTCGTACGAGGCAGACACAATTCCAGCCCCAGGCCTAGCACTTGACATCCGATACTGGATCGTAATACGCAATACTACGTATACTACGCCTGATACATATTACATATTCCTTTAAGAATATTTCTGGAGAATTGGGTAGGCACGATACATTGCTAGAAGCCAACCATGTCTTGTAAATCGGTAAAAACGTAGTACTAGGTACGTACGTGTTCGGATAGTCCGACGACCGGATTTATTGCCAACATATCCGGGGATCTCATGGGTCGCTTCCCGAAGATTCACCGATGATGTATGACTCGCACATAATTAATCTGAGATTAATTATTAAGAGAGAATTAATCTGGGATTAATTACAGAGATATTTTATCTAGGATAAAATATTATTTAAAGAGAGAGAACGATTAATTTGGAATTAATCGATAAATTAATATATTCGATATATTAATCGAAATTAGATTTCGACGCGGAATTAAAATTAAATTTTAATTCGGGCGAACGAGTTAATTTAGAATTAATTCGCTAGCGACGTGAATAGTAATTTTGCTAGGCATAATTATTTAATTAAATTTGATTTAATTACGTCGCAACAGAAAATTCGTTAATTCGGAATTAGCGAACCCGAGCCCGAGAGTGTTTACGGGCCCACTCGCATTTCGAATCAAGTGGGGCCCACAAGTCACATCAAGCGTCACATCACTAGTCAACTTTATCACTTTAATGTGATGGAAGTTGTTGGTTGATGGTTGAGTGTGATACACATTAATGTGATGGTTGAAAGACATATATCATATTTTATTATTTTGATATTTGACTTTTAATTTTATGTATTAGATCACAGAACACACACACAACTCATTCTTTCTTCTTCTCCCTCTACATTCAGCCAAGAGAGCCAATTTCTCTCATTCTCAAATTTTTGAAATTGCCGAGAATAAGAACAAGCAAATGGAAGATTTGTGGAAAATTTTTCAAGATGCTAGCACATCCAATGGGTCTTACAAAGGTGATAGGGAAACCCATTCATGAGCATGGAATCCACACCCAAGCTTGGAGCTTGACCGAAACTTGGAGAGCACAAAAAGGGAGCCATGGCCGAGAGCTTCAAGGATGGAGCAAGGAAAATTTTTGTTGTTCCTCGCATCGTAAATCCGATCAAAGTGAGTATTCCGCAACTTAAATTTGTCGTATTCAAACTTTTAAATGCTTAAATTGATCTTGGTTTGACCTAGAAAACCCAACAATGGTATCAAGAGTCTTGTTTAAGAATGAAATTGGATTTATGGTAAAATTGGGTAAAATTGATTTGAGCATGTTTGGATGAAATTGATTGTTTGAATATGCTTGAATGATGATAACATAGTGTTATGCATGATCAATTTGATGAAAATTGAATTGGATGAATTTTTCCCCAAATTTGAGGCTTGGCCGAAAGTTGTGTTACCCTAATGTCATGGTGATTTTTGTTTTTTGAATCATTGGATGAGTTTGAAAGACTTGGGAAATGTTGATTTAGGATTTAATTTGATTGAAATCGAAATCGAACAAAAACCCCTAATTTCCGTGAATTAGAAGCATGGAAAATGATATGATTTTTTGATTCAATGATGTTGGACATGTGTTGATGATGATAAACATAATTAATTGTGTAAATTGGTGTTTTGGAAATATTAATTTGAGTAATTAATTATGGCTATACACTTAGATTAATTTAATTGTGAAATTTGGAATTTTGTGATTTAAATTAATTGGGCTTGAAAAGTTGTATTTGGGCTTAATGGGCTTGGTTGGGCCAAGTTTGGTTTAGGTTAATTGGTTGGATCCAATTGGGCCCAAAACCATATCCATAAAGTCCAAATATAATAAAATGGGCCTTTAAAATTTTAATTGGGCCTAAATTGGTTTCTTGGCAAATAAGGGTGATTCCTTAAATGAGCTTTGGTATTTGGGTTTGACGCATATTGACCAAAGTCCATGCCTTAGAAATTAATTGAAAGCCCATTGGACTTTAATTAAAATGACATTGGATGTTAATTGGGCTTTGAGACCCGTAAAGATTAGATTTAGAATCTAAGTCGCAAAGGCACATTAATAAAGTGTAATTATTTAATTTGGAATTAAATATAGAATTAGTATTAAATACAAATTAAATTGGATTTAATGTTGTAGTTTAATATAATTCGAGAATTCGTACTTTGAGTACTTATTCTTAAAACGAGTCAGACTCGCGCAAAATCAAATCGTTGTTTGAACATTGGATGGTCATTAATTTTCAGACTAATTAATTGGATTAGATTGATTGATAACATGCTTTGTGTGAATACATGGATGCGATGTATGAATAATGCATATCGGATGGATATTAGATGGGTGAGGGCAATTTTAGAAATTATTATAATAAATTTAGAATTTATTAAATTGGACCTCCGTGTCCAGCCTATTACCTCTTGACTCTTTGTATTTCTCTTCTCACCTATTCCCCTCAATGTAAATGAGGTTTCTTTAGAAGTGTTATGTAAATGGGTAGAAGTAAATATTGTGCTAGCGGGAGAGAGGAAAGTGAGAGATTTGTTCTAGGAACATAGTGTGTTAAATATCCATCCGCATATAATTATTAAATTTATTTACGCGCCTTATTATGTTTTTAGAATGCATGTTTAAGGGTGTATGATGAGACCTTAACAAAGATAATTAATTGGTTGCCAATTACGCGAAAAACCCTCAACATATATTAAGCGTTTTCCTTCCATTGAGTGATTCTTACTCAAGATCCAAGATTGACATTGGTTTGTTGGCCAAAGTCAAGACCTTTGTCCATCGCGGATGTGTTTGAATCATGAAGGCTTTGTTCCATATCGCATGTCTTGTCCAAGTTGTGATTTGTTGGCCAAAGTCAAGATCACTTCTTGTCAATCGACATCGATTACGAAGCTTTCCAAAGTCAATGGGTCCCGCTTAACTGGAATCATTAAGTTTGTTGTGCCAAAGCCAAGGCTTAGTTGATTCAGAGGAAAAAGGTTAGGGAATATATTGGATATATTGGCATATATAAGATATATGTTTCGAACTTGGATGTCCACCTACTGGATCTAGGAATTGGATGGGATCCAATTGATCTTAGAGATCTACCTAGTTAAATATCATATAATTTGTTGGCCAAAGTCAGGGTTGTGTGTTAATTAACGGGATCCTAGCCCACTAGGAAACAAGGTTTCCCGAGTACTCAACAGAGGGTTAGAGGCTTGCCGAAAAATAGTGGGAGGCAAATATTAAATTTGCAAATTCGTTTAGATACTTGCCAATACGCGCTCATTTCAATTTTTCATCAATACTTAAATAAATATTAGTTGGACTAATATCGTTGTTTTAACTAAAACAGTTGGACTGTATTCAAACTACATCAATTTATAGTTGATTATATAATTGGATTATAGTAATCAATATATTTGAATTTAACCAATTAAATTATAGTTGATTATATAGTTAGACTATAATAATCATTATATTAAATAGTACCTTAAATCGTTGATTGGATAGTTGGACTATAGCAATCAAGATAACTGAAAGATTAGCGTTTAAAACATAAACCTGGGTAAAAATGTCATTAAACGGCTTTAATTTTCAGATTGGGAATAAAACCTCAGGATAGTCTTGGAAACTGAGGAGTTATTTTATTTGATAGAGAAACATCTCGGGCCTAAGCCCGAAGTTGAGCAAATAGTAGAACATGATCTTTGGAAGATTCATGTGATGATAACTTTAGTGCTCAATCCATTATGCTTACCGCAATAACACTTAAATTTCGTTGTCAGAGTTAAGGATTAGATCCTTGTACCATAAAGATGAAATTAAAGATCTTCATAGATCTATTCTTAGATCTTAGAAGTACAAATTACATAAGAAGCTCTTTAGCTCGTGTATGTCAGAGGGTACATCTGTTGAGCACTAGGTGTCGCAGATGATTGCTGACATCGATCAGCTAGGTTAGCTGGGCATTACCTACGTGGCCGAGACTACCAAAGATTTGATCTTATAGTCTCTACCCGAAAGCTGGGGCAAGTTCATTGTGAACCAAAAGAAAATTGTTGGGGAATTGATGGATGTGTTCTAGGAAGCAGAGCCAGAGCTTCTAAAGGGGCAAATGACAAAGGACATATCCCAAGAGGTCTGCCTAAACTGTGGCAAACGGGGTCACTGGATGCGTGACTGCCGTATGGACAAGGCAGATATGAAGGAAGTGAAGACGGGGCAAGGCTCCGACTTCAAGTATGTTTGTCATAAACATATTCACTATTAGTTTCAAAATTGGATTTTGATACTAAGTATTGTACATAAATATGTACTGATGTGCATAATCTGCTGATTGGCAGGATACTGACTTCAGATGAGATTGATCTGCGAATTAGAAACGGGACGAGAGTCACTGTTTTAACCGTAGAACCCTAAGTTTAGGAACTACCATTCAGGTGTGTACTTAAATTAGGAAACTGTTAAAATATAACTAGTTTGACTAGAAACATTATCTCTATATCAGAGTATAACTCGTTGCGGGTATACCTTTATATTCTAGAACACTAAAGTGTTTTATTTTATAAAGATGATATTGAGATAAACACATTAGATGTGAATAACATTATTTATATTTTGAATATAATTGAATCTCAAACATATAACATGACAAACAAATAACTCAAACCTAATTTAATCGGATGAGACTTATTTGTGGCATTGATGTCTGGGACACACTAAACAAGACTCGTATATCCACACTTTTGAAGAGTGGATACTAGGACGGATTTGATCCTATTCAAATGATGTCTACGAATCTAGTTTATTAGGCAAAATGCCTAAAACACATTTTTACTTGGTAAAAGTGCAAGTGCCACCGATCTGTTAGTCCTCGTTCATAGTGACGTAAGTGGGCCCATATCTAGCTAGGCTAGAGGTGGATATGAACACTTCGTAACCTTTACGGATGTAGCATTACGTTATGGTTATGTGTTTCTTTTGAAACACGAATCAGAAACTTTTGATAAATTCAAAGAGTTTCGACACGAAGTAGACAAACAGATCGGCAAGAGTGTTAAAACCATCATGATTGGACCATGATGAAAATACTTAAGCAATAAGTTTCTCGAATATATGAAAGAGTATAGTATCCTTTCATGATGGACTCTTCACGGAACACCTCATTTTGGCTGTGTGTCTGAACGGAGAAACCGAACCTTGTTGGACATAGTAAGGTTAATCATGAGTCGCTCTGAGCTACCATTTTCCTTCAAGGGATACGCATTAAACAGTGTAACACTTATTTTGAATAAGGTTCCATAAAAATCTGTTTGACAGACTTCATATTAGATATGAACAGGAAAGAAACTGGGTTTTCTCATTCCTGGTGATTTGGGAATGCTGGGCATATGTTTGGATGATACCAAACTAGAACCCAAATCGGATAAGTGCCTAATTGTAGGTTATCCTAGGGAAACCAAAGTATAGTACTTATACATCTCACTAGAGAACAATGAAATTGTTGCTCGCCATGCGTTTTTCCTAAGAGGAATACCAATATGCAGTGGTAAGTGGGAGGAAAGTAAAACTCGATGAAAAATCGGAGTAATACTATTCAAGGCACCGATTCCTTAATGGAATAAAAACAGTTCATCAAGGATGAAACTTTACCACAATCTTCGAATACACAAGAACCGCGTTAGTCGGAGAGAGTCAGAAAACAACCTGGGAGGTATGGGTTTCTGATCTCACCTCATAAAGATGTCAATCTTTTTGAGGAAGACGAACTGACTACGTATGAGGAAGTGATACAAGGTGTCGACTCCTTTCATGGCAAAGTGCCATGAAGTCCGAAATGGATTCCATGTATATCAACCAAGTTTGGACACTGGTTGATGTACCGGAAGGCATTGTGCCTATTGGTACTATATAAGTCTTCAAGGAAGACATACATGGATGGCAACATACAACGTACTAAGCTAGGCTTGTAGCGAAAATGTATCGTTATCAACATTGTGTCGATTACGACGAAACCTTTTACTAGTTTTCTTGGTTAAATCCATTTGGATAATGCTTGCTAATGCTGCATGTTTCATTTATGAAATATGGCAGCTGAACGTCAAAATAGCTTTCCTTAAACGGAAACGTTTTGGAGGATGTTTACAACATCCTGACGGTTTTTTCGTACCAAAACTAGCAAACAAGGTTTGCAAGTTAATTCGATCCAGTAATGGTTTGAAGCAAGCATTGAGTTCTTGGAACTATCGTTTTGATGTAATCATAATGGTATATGATTTAATTCAAAACGAATTTGATTCTTGTGTATATGAGGAGGTTAGTAGAAGCGCACTGACAATGAATGTCCTATATAATGATGGCATATCATTTCTTGGAAATGATATTCTCATAATAAAATCGGTGAAAACTTGGCTTTCATTAAAATTCTCCGTAGAATTCTTGGGAGAGACAACCTTTATTCTAGGAATAAAGATCTACTAGGATAGATCTAAAAGTTGTTGGCACTATCCGAGAACTCGTATATTGAAACAAATGTACGCAACCCGGTGTCTCATATGCTTTGAGCATATGGAGTCACAATCAGGCCAATGCAAGTGATAGTCACTGGATTGATGTTAAGAACATCCTTTGGTATCTTAGATGAACTAAGGATGCTTTCTTAAGCTATGGAGAAAGAGAACTTGAAGTGATTGGGTTTACTATTGCAAGTTTCCTAATCGATAAAAATTACTATAAGTCGTAATAACGGTACTATATAGTTTGAATAACGGAACAGTGAGCTGGAAATCTTTCAAGCAAGATACTCTTACCGAATAAACAACAAAAGTGGAATATTGCTGCAGCTGAGGCAGCAATAGAAGCCATTTGGATCTTAATAATCCTAATTGGATTAGGAGTAGTTCTGTTACCAGTTGAGCTAGGCTACAACATAGGCTAAAGAATTAATGGTCTCATCAACGATCCAAGTATATACTTCAACTATTCATCTGATTCGTTCGGATCATACATCGTGGCGATGTGATGATCGAATAAATCGCATCAGATGATAACACCGTAAATCCACTGACGAAAGCCGTTCCTCAGTAGAAGTCTGAGCGACCCGTACATAGTTAAAGTGTAGGACACTTGAGTGATTGGCTATAGGACAAGTGGGAGATTGTTGGACAATTATGACCCATAGCATCACTATTTGTACATAACATGGTGTTGTTGTACAAATTAACTATGTGACAAAGGAAATTGCTCTTTTATCAATTGTAATTAGATTACCGGGATACATAAATGATAAAAGGTCCTTATGATTAGTTCCGGATTGAGATGATATGAGACAGTATCAATCCACTAAGGTTTAATCATTAAATAATCCCTAGTCATAGTATTATCGAGATCGGACATCGATAATGTAGAATAGACTAGTATTACACTTGTGCGCGTTGTGGGAGCATAACGACATAGTTCTCATATATTTGGGTATTGGATACTCATGCAAGTGTAACATGAGGTTGTGTTAACCGATGGTATGGAAACAGTTTCGCTCTGGATAGACCCATCGGAATTCCATTGGTAGTATGACTATGTGTCTATGGAAGTCCGAATCAGGGTAGGTGTATTTGGTCTTAACCTGAGACTTGCACCGCTAATACTTGCGACAATCAATATACTTTGGTTTTAGTCGTCCATGGCTTTAACCGGTCCTGTGTACGCCTCTTCTGGGTATATTGAGAATCGTAGTGTATTGGGTGTGATGTCAAGATGGAAGTATCACTCCAGTCATAGTAGAGATGATGATCACATAGGATAAGGAACTAGAGCTCTTATATGCTGCAGCTATCGGGATATTATGACTAGGTCATGTTTATCCGATTATAGAGACTAGTTACCATAGATCCGATATGTGATTCGTACGAGACAGACACAATTCCAGCCCCAGGCCTAGCACATGACATCCGATACTAGACCGCAATATGCAATACTACGTATACTACGCCTGATACAGATTACATATTCCTTTAGGAATATTTCTGGAGAATTGGGCAGGCACGGTGCTTTGCTAGAAGCCAACCATGTCTTGTAAATCGGTAAAAACGTTGTACTAGGTACGTACGTGTTCGGATAGTCCGACGACCTGATTTACTGCCAACATATCCGTGGATCTCATGGGTCGCTTCCCGAAGATTCACCGATGACGTATGACTCGCACATAATTAATCTGGGATTAATTATTAAGAGAGAGAGAATTAATCTGGGATTAATTACGGAGATATTTTATCTGGGATAAAATATTATTTAAAGAGAGAGAACGATTAATTTGGAATTAATCGATAAATTAATATATTCGATATATTAATCGAAATTAGATTTCGACATGGAATTAAAATTAGATTTTAATTCGGGCGAACGAGTTAATTTAGAATTAATTCGCTAGCGACGTGAATTGTAATTTTGCTAGGCATAATTATTTAATTAAATTTGATTTAATTACGTCGCAACGGAAAATTTGTTAATTCAGAATTAGCGAACCCGAGCCCGGGAGTGTTTGCGGGCCCACTCGCATTTCGAATCAAGTGGGGCCCACAAGTCACATCAAGCGTCACATCACTAGTCAACTTTATCACTTTAATGTGATGGAAGTTGTTGGTTGATGGTTGAGTGTGATACACACTAATGTGATGGTTGAAAGACATATATCTGTGGGACACAGAAACTGGGCGACGCATGCCGTTCCGGGCTCGCGGCCCGGTTGGGAGTACGGAGTAGCCCGCAGGGGGACTAAACCGGGGAATAATGGAGTCGCCACCCGGTGTGAACCGGGAAAATGAGATTTAAGGCCGCACTCACCCCTCCCAAGGGAAGACCTCAAACCGTTGGGTTCGGAATGGTCCATTACTTATGTCACTTGTAATGAAAGGATTTGTGCAATAATTTAATCAAGCCTAAGTAACACCTATTTCCAAGAGTATTATGCTTCTAAGTTCATATGCATGAAAATAAAACTTACACCTAAATTTGCATATATATTACATCTAAGTCTGCATGCTCGAAAGTGAATCAAAGTAGCGACAAACATACAACTTCATAAGCATATTGTATTCATGAAAGCGCAAGTGCACAATAATCACACAAGCGCACATAAAAGCGAATAAAATAATGGCGAACATGTAATTTCATAAACATACCATACTTATACATGCGGAAACATAAATAAATAGCCATTGCATATTCATGCGTAAATAAGAGAGTCAACTAGGTACATAATGCAAAAAAGACAATTAAGGAGGCAATTAAACATTAAAATAAACATGCTATGATGTGATGCAAAAGAAGATAACTAATATTGATACAAACACACACATAGGCATTTTTCCAAGTGGTACGTGGAATTGTTTACAAGGATTTTAAGAGGTTAAAATCAAAAGATGACAAGGATTTTAACCTCTCAAAATAGAGGACCTTTAATCGCACTTACTAAACTCATGCCCAAACAACACAATACATATATAAAAAGTAAAGACAATGATATCGGACTTCGTGTATCCGATTGAACATATCTCACATCCAATCAAATATACATTATCCGGCACGGCAAAGCATCATGGTAAATGATTTTAACCTCTCCAAATAGAGGACCTTTAATCGCACTTACTAAGCCCATGCGCTTTATCTCATCATAATGCATATAAAAATAAAGATAACAATATCGGACTTCGTATACCCGATTGAACATATCTCACATCCAATGAAATATACATTATCCGGCGCGACAAAGCATCGTGGTAAATGATTTTAACCTCTTAAAATAGAGGACCTTTAATCGCACTTATAAGCCCATGCGCTTTATCTCATCATTACATAAACAAATAACATGCGGAAGTCAAGTAGCGAATAATAAACAAATCAAAACAACATAAAATGAAATATGTGCCGTTTACTCAAGTGGTACGTGGAGTTGTATCCCGAGTACAGATCATACTACCGTCCATTCGGAATCGGCTATGAAATTTATGTCCGGGTTTCCATCCTATATACCACGAGAGGCGACACATTTTTCATTTTATTCAAGGGCCACAACATACATCATTTCACAATAATCATGCAAATGAAACTCAGTAAACAATAAGAATATGAATGAAAATGGATTTGAAAAATACCCTCAGGTCTAACCTTTTATGTCGACTTTCGGAAGCGCGTTACAAGTCCGTCGGAAGGGCTATCACTCCGTAGCTTTTCTTGTTCACTGGTCTACGTCTTTCTTCGCTGTTTCGCTGCTCAAACTACTGTCTTGACTCCGTTTTGCTGCTGTTTTACTGCTATTTTTTACTCACTGTTTTATGGGAAATAAGTGATTGTTTTGTCCATTTTTTGGGGTTGTTTGCTCACTGTTTTAGGGTGGCGTTTGGGTCTGTTTCGGGTGTAGTTTTGGGCAGTTTCGAGGACTGTTTTGGGTGCTTTGTGCGAGAGAGTGAGGCCTGTTCACGTATTCTGATTTGCGTGAAGGTTGGGGTCTTGTGAGTGGAGAGGGCGTGAATGGGAAGCTGCGTGCTGGGCAGAGGGCGAGACGCGTGCAGGCTGTGAGGTAATGTGGGGCTGGTTGATTAGAGTCTTTGCGTGAAATGGGTAGTGGGTTAGGCTGATGAGTGGAGGAAGGCTTACGTGGGGTGTAGGGCTGCTCGTTGATGAGTTTTATAATAGCGTGAGTTTTGGTCAGTGTGTTGATGAGGGTTTCTTGCTTTGAGGCTATGTGTGTGAGTGCGGTTTAATGAGGGGGGGGGGGCAGAGGACGTGTGGCAAGGAGACGTGTTTAGTGGCTTTAAGGGTTTTTGTTTACTGCCTAGAGTAGAGAGGATATTTGTTCTCGGCAGTTGGCTATTGGGGTTTATTGGGTTGTTTGTGTATTGAAGCAGGTTTGTGTTGCTCTAGTGGGGCAGTGTAAGGCTGCAGTTTTTGTTTGTTTCATTTCACGTGGAGAGTTCGAGTGTGGAGAGGGAGAGAGCCTTGGTTTATCTTTTTGTTTTGGCCGTGTGAGAGGGAGAGAGTGACTGTGGTGCTATTAGGGTTTATGTTGTCTGTTTTTTTTTGTGCCGTGGGGATCTCTAGGGGGATTTAGGGTTGGATTTGTGTTATTTTTATAGTTGTGATCTAGGGTTAGGGCTGTGCATGGGATATTAAAAGGAAAGAAATCAATTAAATAGGGATGTGTATTTTAATTAATTTTAAAAGGGAAAGGATAAATTGTATTTTTGGGGGGTAATATATTAAATTGGTGAGTGATTTAACTAAATTTAGGAAGAGATTTATTTAATTGGTAGGTGATTTAATTAAATTAGGAATTTAATTTAATTAGATTTTAATTTAATTTAATTTCAATTTAATTGGTTTTTAAATTTGTGACATGTTTTAATTATTTCTTGGATGAGATGGGCTTGGTGTGTGTCTTGTGGGGGTTTGGGCTAAGAATGTATTTTAAAACGGAGGTCCAACAAGTGAGCATGGAGCTAAACAAGCGAATAAGATTTAACGAAATACTGATTCCCTTCCGACGACCGTTTCCCGCAACTTCCTCGACTAAAAAGGTAGTGTCTCCAAATGAGACTCATCATAGGGACTCACATGCAAAAATACAGTGCCTACAGTCGCCCCCACTTTGATGGGACTTGTGCAGTGTGTGACGATGACAATCCTATCAAAGTTATGCATGCATTTTTTTACTTACCTGGCTCGCCAGCTATTGCTTAACTTACTTGTTATCCTGAGATGCTTTGACCTTTGGGCTTTGTTCCCGAATTGCGTTGAGGGAGAGCTTTATTCCCCTGGGCTTTATTCCCGAGCTGTTTTGAAAGTGGGCTTTATTCCTCTAGGCTTTGTTCCCGAACTGTGTAGAGATATGGCTTTATTCCCCTGGGCCTTGTTCCCAAACTGCTTTGAAAGTGGGCTTTATTCCCATAGGCTTTATTCCCGAGCTGTGTTAGGATAAGACTTTATTCCCCTGGGCCTTGTTCCCGAACTGCTTTGAAAGTGGGCTTTATTCCCCTAGGCTTTGTTCCCAAGCTATGTTAAGATAGAGCTTTATTCCTCTGGGCCTTGTTCCCGAACTGTGTTAAGATAGAGCTTTATTCCCTTGGGCCTTGTTCCCGAACTGTGTTAAGATAGAGCTTTATTCCCCTGGGCTGTATTCCCGAACTGTGTCAAGATAGGGCTTTATTCCCCTGACTGTGCTAAGGTAGGACTTTATTCCCCTGGGCCTTGTTCCCGAACTGTGTTGAATGTGAGCTTTATTCTCGAACTGTACTGAGAGAGAGCTTTATTCTCCTGGGCTGTATTCCCGAACTGTGTCCAGATATGGCTTTATTCCCCTAGGCGTTGTTCCCGAACTATGTTAAGGTAGGGCTTTGTTCCCGAATTGTGCTGAGAGAAGGCTTTATTCTCCTGGGCTGTATTCCCGAACTGTGCTGAGAGAGGGCTTTATTCCTCTGGGCTGTATTCCCGAACTGTGCTGAATGTGGGCTTTATCCCCGAACTGTACTGAATGTGGGCTTTATCCCCGATCTGAGCTGACTGTGGGCTTTATTCCTGAATTGTACTAAATGTGGGCTTTATCCCCGATCTGAGCTGACTGTTGTCTTTGTTCCTAAATTGTACTAAATGTGGGCTTTATCCCCGATCTGAGCTGACTGTGGGCTTTGTTCCTGAATTGTACTAAATGTGGGCTTTATCCCCGATTTGAGCTGACTGTAGGTTTTGTTCCTGAATTGTACTAAATATGGGCTTTAGTCCCGAACTGAGCTGGATGTGGGCCTCGCCCCCAGATTGATGCTGATGTGGGTCTTGCCCTAAAACTGATGTTGATGCTATTGTGGGCCTCGCCCCCAGAGTGCCATACCCAAAACTCAAACTCAAATGGGCCTCAACCCTGATATTATTACCCGAATCTGATACTGTGCTTTTCACCGTTTCTGATTAGCTTGTTCTTTGCCGCTTTCTCTTTTCTTCTTCAAAACCTGCGAATACAAAACAAACACAAAACGAATGCCAAAATGTGTTACGTGTATGCATGCATGCATGAGTGTGCTCCATTTTGGAGCGCCATTTTCGGTATTTTCTATGTGTGCTCCATTTTGGAGTGCCATTTTTGGCATCTGTTGTGTGTGCTCCATTTTGGAGCGCCATTTTCGGCCTCTGTTATGGTAGGGGTCCATTTCCGAACCTTATTGTTCGAGAATGTGGCTCATTTTTGAGCCGTTACTTGATGAGGTGGTCTTTGCCGCGACAATCCTGCGAATACAAAACAAAAATTGTATGTATATGATATGTATGCATGATGCTGATGTGGGCCTCGCCCCCTAAACCGACACTGATGTGGGCCTCGCCCCCAAACTGACACTGATATGGGCCTTGTCCCCAAACTGATACTGATATAGGCCTCGCCCCCAAACTGATACGGATACGGGCCTCGCCCCCAAACTGATGCGGATGTGGGCCTCGACCCTCGGGACTTATCCCCAAATTGATACTGATGTGGGCCTCGGCCCTGGGAATCATCCCCAAACTGATACTAATGTAGGCCTCGGCCCTGGGACTCATCCCCAAACTGATGCTGATGTGGGCCTCACCCCCAACTGATACTGATATGGGCCTCGACCCTCGGGACTCATCCCCAAACTGATACTGATGTGGGCCTCGGCCCTGGGACTCATCCCCAAACTGATGCTGATGTGGGCCTTGGCCCTAACTGATACTGACATGGGCCTCGCCCCCAGACTGATACTGATATGTGCCTCGCCCCAAGTTGATACTGATGTGGGCCTCACCCCCAACTGAAACTGATATGGGCCTCGCCCCCAGACTGATATTGATATGGGCCTCGCCCCAACTGATACTGATATGGGCCTCGCCCCAACTGATACTGATATGGGCCTCACCACTAGACTGATACTGATATGGGCCTCGCCCTAACTGATACTGATATGGGCCTTGCCCCAAACTGATACTGATATGGGCCTCGCCCTCGACTGGTACTGATATGGGCCTCGCCCCCAGCTGATACTGATGTAGGCCTCGCCCCTGTGATTCATTCCTGAAGACTGCTGACATTGTACTGTTGCTGCTTCTGGTTGGCTTGCATTTGACGCTTTCTCTTTTTCTCATTTGAAACCTGTTATTACAAAACAGAACAAACACAAAAGGATGCAAATATGTTACGTGTATGCATGCATGCATGATTGAGTTTCCTATCCCGTTGGGCTAGGTCTTCTGCCGGTACTCTTGGTGGCTGCTCGGTCTTTTGACAAGTCTGCCCTCTTCCCTAACCAACGGGTGTCTATGATGGCTTTCAAGACAAAAGGGGGTTAACATGGTGCATGTATGCATGAGGTGCATGTGATGCATGAGATGCATGCGATACAAGAAATATATCAACTCATTAAAATTTTCACACAAATCGGCCCATCATCATTTTAGAAGCTTTTGGGCTAACTGTCATAGGAGTGAACTCGTCCCAGTTTAAATGGCCCAACAAGTTCACATCTTATGGCAAGAAGTCCAACCGTATCCAAATGATAATGTTCCTAAACACAAACATATAATGGCCCATTGGCGTTTTAGAAGCTTTTGGCCCAATCATCATAAGATATGTTCTTGTCCCAGTTTAAATGGCCCAACAAGCCCATACCTCATGACAAAAGGTCTGAATGGATCCAAACGACCATGTTCCCAAACACAAGCACAAGTAAATAATTCTTATTAGTTCTATGACTACGGTTCACATGCGGGTTTACGGGGGTGTGGACAAAGGCTCTCGCTGATGAAGGATTACCCACAACTAGGTCTCCCCACTCAAGGGTTCGAGCGACCAAGTGAGCGTACCTTTTTTATACACTAAGGTACGTGCCAACGAGCTATGGTGTGTGACTGACTGTCAAATGGACTTCCCGTTGTAGATTCCCCAGAGGGAGGGTGGAGCGAGGCTCTCTTAAGTACCCAAGCCTCTTAGGCTCTTATCGCTTAGTGTCAGGAATAAACAACGAGTCCTCCAAATTAGTCCATCACAGTAGGCTACGAGTAGATGATTATCTAGGTGCCTTCACAGCTTTTCCTTCTAGAAATGTAGTGAGTGAAGGAAGACACCAAACCATTACCTAGCCTTAAAAAGTGCCATTGATTAAACCCATTTTAACCCACAGTAGACATGGTTAATTAAAGCACAAATCATAATATTACAAGACATTTTTTCGGGGCCGATTCTCTATCCCCAATGGAGTCGCCAGACTGTGGGACACAGAAACTGGGCGACGCATGCCGTTCCAGGCTCGCGGCCCGGTTGGGAGTACGGAGTAGCCCGCGGGGGCACTAAACCGGAGAATAATAGAGTCGCCACATGGTGTGAATCGAGAAAATGAGATTTAAGGCCGCACTCACCCCTCGCAAGGGAAGACCTCAAACCGTTCGGTTCGGAATGGTCCCTTACTTATGTCACTTGTAATGAAAGGATTTGTGCAATAATTTAATCAAGCCTAAGTGACACATATTTCCAAGAGTATTATGCTTCTAAGTTCATATGCACGAAAATAAAACTTACACCTAAATTTGCATATATCTTACATCTAAGTCTGCATGCTCGAATGTAAATCAAAGTAGCGACAAACATACAACTTCATAAGCATATTGTATTCATGAAAGCGCAAGCGCACAATAATCACACAAGCGCACATAAAAGCGAATAAAATAATGGCGAACATGTAATTTCATAAACATACCATACTTATATATGCGGAAACATAAATAAATAGCCATTACATATTCATGCGTAAATAAGAGAGTCAACTAGGTACATAATGCAAAAAAGACAATTAAGGAGGCAATTAAAAATTAAAGTAAACATGCTATGATGTGATGCAAAAGAAGATAACTAATATTGACACAAACACACACGTGGGCATTTTTCCAAGTGGTACGTGGAATTGTTTACAAGGATTTTAAGAGGTTAAAATCAAAAGATGACAATGATTTTAACCTCTCAAAATAGATGACCTTTAATCGCACTTACTAAGCTCATGCCCAAACAACACAATTCATATATAAAAAGTAAAGACAATGATATCGGAATTCGTGTATCCGATTGAACATATCTCACATCCAATCGAATATACATTATCCAGCGCGGCAAAGCATCATGGTAAATGATTTTAACCTCTCCAAATAGAGGACCTTTAATCGCACTTACTAAGCCCATGCGCTTTATCTCATCATAATGCATATAAAAATAAAGATAACAATATCAGACTTCGTATACCCGATTGAACATATCTCACATCCAATCGAATATACATTATCCGGCGCGGCAAAGCATCGTGGTAAAGGATTTTAACCTCTCAAAATAGAGGACCTTTAATCGCACTTACTAAGCCCATGCGCTTTATCTCATCATTACATAAACAAATAACATGTGGAAGTCAAGTAGCGAATAATAAACAAATCAAAACAACATAAAATGAAATATGTGCCGTTTACTCAAGTGGTACGTGGAGTTGTATCCCGAGTATAGATCATACTACCGTCCATTCGGAATCAGCTATGAAATTTATGTCCGGGTTTCCATCCTATATACCACGAGAGGCGACACATTTTTCATTTTATTCAAGGGCCACAACATACATCATTTCACAATAATCATGCAAAGAAACTCAGTAAACAATAAGAATATGAATGAAAATGGATGTGAAAAATACCCTCAGGTCTAACCTTTTATGTCGACTTTCGGATGCGCGTTACAAGTCCTTCGGAAGGGCTATCTCCGCAACTTTTCTGGTTCACTGGTCTACGTCTTTCTTCGCTGTTTCGCTGCTCAAACTACTGTCTTGACTCCGTTTTGCTGCTGTTTTGCTGCTGTTTTTTACTCACTATTTTATGGGAAATAAGAGACTGTTTTGGACATTTTTTGGGGTTGTTTGCTCACTGTTTTAGGGTGGTGTTTGGGTCTGTTTCAGGGACTATTTCGGGTGCAGTTTTGGGCAGTTTCAGGGACTGTTTTGGGTGCTTTGTGCGAGAGAGTGAGGGCTGTTCACGTATTCTGATTTGCGTGAAGGTTGGGGTCTTGTGAGTGGAGAGGGCGTGAAGGGGAAGCTGCGTGCTGGGCAGAGGGCGAGACGCATGCAGGCTGTGAGGCAATGTGGGGCTGGTTGATTAGAGTCTTTGCGTGAAATAGGTAGTGGGTTAGGGTGATGAGTGGAGGAAGGCTTACGTAGGGTGTAGGGCTGCTCGTTGATGAGTTTTATAATGGCGTGAGTTTTGGTCAGTGTGTTGATGAGGGTTTCTTGCTTTGAGGCTATGTGTGTGAGTGCGGTTTAAAGGGGGGGCAGAGGACGTGTGGCAAGGAGACGTGTTTAGTGGCTTTAAGGGTTTTTGTTTACTGCCTAGAGTAGAGAGGATATTTGTTCTCGGCAGTTGGCTATTAGGGTTTATTGGGTTGTATGTGTATTGAAGCAGGTTTGTGTTGCGCTAGTGAGGCAGTGTAAGGCTACAGTTTTTGTTTGTTTCAGTTCACATGGAGAGTTCGAGTGTGGAGAGGGAGAGAGCCTTGGTTTATCTTTTTGTTTTGGCCGTGTGAGAGGGAGAGAGTGACCGTGGTGCTATTAGGGTTTATGTTGTCTGTTTTTTTTTTTGTGCCGTGGGGATCTCTAGGGGGATTTAGGGTTGGATTTGTGTTATTTTTATAGTTGTGATCTAGGGTTAGGGTTGTGCATGGGATATTAAAAGGAAAGAAATCAATTAAATAGGGATGTGTATTTTAATTAATTTTAAAAGGGAAAGGATAAATTGTATTTTTGGGGGTAATATATTAAATTGGTGAGTGATTTAACTAAATTTAGGAAGAGATTTATTTAATTGGTAGGTGATTTAATTAAATTAGGAATTTAATTTAATTAGATTTTAATTTAATTTAATTTCAATTTAATTGGTTTTTAAATTTGTGACATGTTTTAATTATTTCTTGGATAAGATGGGCTTGGTGTGTGTCTTGTGGGGGTTTTGGCTAAGAATGTATTTTAAAACGGAGGTCCAACAAGTGAGCCTGGAGCTAAACAAGCGAATAAGATTTAACGAAATATTGATTCCCTTCCGACGACCATTTTCCGCAACTTCCTCGACTAAAAAGGTAGTATCTCCAAATGAGACTCATCATAGAGACTCACATGCAAAAATACAGTGCCTACAATATCATATTTTATTATTTTGATATTTGACTTTCAATTTTGTGTATTAGATCACACAACATACACACAACTCATTCTCTCTTCTTCTCCCTCTACATTCGGCCAAGGGAGCCAATTTCTCTCTTTCTCCAATTTTGAAATTGTCGAGAATAAGAACAAGCAAATGGAAGATTTGTGGCAAATTTTTCAAGATGCTAGCACATCCAAGGGGTCTTTTAAAGGTGATAGGGAAACCCATTTATGAGCATGGAATCCACACCCAAGCTTGGAGCTTGACCGAAACTTGGAGAGCACAAAAAGGGAGCCGTGGCCGAGAGCTTCAAGGATGGAGCAAGGAAAATTTTTGTTGTTCCTCGCATCGTAAATCCGATCAAAGTGAGTATTCCGCAACTTAACTTTATCGTATTCACACTTTTAAATGCTTAAATTGATCTTGGTATGACCTAGAAAACCCAACAGTAAAATCCGCTGAGACCAGTATATATCGTATATCGTGACTTGGTCCGATGGTTTATCCCAATGAACCATGAGTCTCGGGAGACTTGTATAGACTTGTAGGTGTTTATTTAAAAAACACTGAACAACTCACTGAAGATTTCCTAATACATAGTACACCAACGTCAATAGTAATCTTCTCGAGTTGAGTGAGCATAATGGTCATTCGACTTGAGATACCACTGTGGATATATAAGTTATCCTCCATACTTTGAAGACAGTCACGTCACCGATCTATTTAGATCTGACCTCCGCCTGTTTGTTGGGTGTGGACTGATGCTCATGATATCCTGTGCGTATCAAGATAGAATCCGTCAGTCCTGTGTATATGACATAGGCATCCTACACATGTTTGGGATCTAGTAAATCTATGGTCGTGGTATAACTTCAGATTCAAGTTCCGAGTGTTATTTAGAGATCGTAAATTTGAAAGTCGACTATATTATACCATACGAATTTGACGTTCTTATCTATATCCCAGGTATAATATGGATAGCCTTTGATGGAGGAATTATACGTATGTAATGACCTCGACTTGCATAGTTTAGCGAGATTATCCGTGGTCGTCATAATTCATGAGTGGGTGAATTATGGACACGAAATTAGATTTCGTGACGGATAAACCTAAACTTAGAGAGTCCCACAATATGAAGTGTACTCATTGAGCACTTGGACAACGCGTTATAAATAATACAGATTATTCATAATACTTCATCGGATTAAATGAGTTAATTCGAATCGTTTAAATGGTTAAACGAAACCACATGCATATGGGTATTTTTGGTCAATCATAATTATTGTGTATTTGTATTTGATACATAATTTGATTAGATACACATTAAATAAGTGTCAAATGAGTCTTTGACACATGTCATTAATATATGTATTTGTTATTTAATGTAAATAAAAATACATATATAATAATAATTATATTAATTAATTATTTAGATATTTAAATGTTAAATATTTGAATAATTAAATAATATCCATTTTTCATAATTGTTATGATAAATGTTTAATTATTATTGGTGACATGTGGCATGTTTTAATTAAACTTTAGTTTTGCAAATTTGATTTGTTAACATAAAGTTTAATCTTAATTTAATGAAATTAATTTTGAAAAATGACCAATTTACCCTTATTAAGCCGGCAATGAGGTGTTTTTAAAGTTATAAAATTTTTGTTTTCTTTTTAACATCTTCAATGGCCGAAAACTTCATCCTAAAAAAGCTCTCAAATTCACTTGATGATTCAAGTTGAGAAATGAAGAAAATCAATAAAAAGGCTTAAGGAATTACATGATTAAAGGTAATTCTACATTTCCCTAAAGCTTAGAAATCATGTTTCTTGTTTCTTGAAGATCTAGTGAGATCTAGGGTTTCTTCTTTTCTATAAATTTGCGGCTTTTGGATTTGGAGGATGGAATTTGAAGCTTATTGCATTTGTGAAGTTGTTTTGAATGATATTATTATAATATTGGTTCAATTTGATCATTTGATTATATGTTGCCATTCTAGATTGTTATGACCGCTCTTGTAATACCTAGAAATGTTTTTGGGTGCTTCATTTGTGGTGACTTTGGTTGGTGTTAAGATTAAATAGATTAGTGTTGGAAAATTGGATTTTAAGCATGAAAAAATTGATAATTTTACTTCTGGATCAGATCTGGAAATACTGTTCATATGGTGATGAAAATTATGTCATATAAATGTATTGGATGTGTTTTGGATGTTGGAACAATTTCCGGAAATTATTTCGGAGTTGAAATATGCGAAAACGATGAAAAACGGCGTTATCGGGTGACATGAGCCAACCGGGTGACGGCTGCACAAAAAGTAAATTGGTCACTGTTCGGGCAGCCCATGAACTGCCCAAGTACTATTGGGGCTGACTTGGACAGCCCCCATGTGTATTGGGTAGTCGATTTTGTCAAAAACGCGTTTTATGCCATTTTACGGAAAACTATTTTCGTAAAAGTTTCGCTATGTTTCTTAACTATTTATTTCGTTATTTGATATCGAATAAATATGTTTAGGTAAAATATGAATGAATTATTCATATTAGATATTCAATAATTTATTCGGTAATTTAAAAAGTTTTAAAATTACGATTTCGCCCAAACATCGCTTCCGTCGCGCCCGCGCCCAAAACCCCAATAAAAATGGTATCAGAGCAGGTCTGATTCTTCATACATTACATTAGTCATGCTTGATCTATGATATATAATCCAATTTTGATGTTTACACATGCATATAATTTAGATGTTTCTTGACTTTTCAGTTATACGCTAATGGGAAACGTAACATAAATTTAATTGTTAAATCAAGTTATGTTTTCTAAGGTAGAATTGAACTGTTAGGAAATTGATCTAGATTGAAATTCTGCATTTGAGGTAGAGTAAAGCTTTCTTGAGGAATATCCCCGCTTAAATAAGGTAGTAAAGTGACATGTATTGTATGCATGTTTCTGTTAGCGTGTCCAAGACATCCTAATGATCCTAAACATGATTCTAGTGTGAATAATCAAGTGAGTTACGGAAAAACTTATATTGATCGGATTAGAAAATTCAAAACTTTCTTTGAATGGATGGAAGCTCCAAGCTTAAAATTGAATTCCAAACACAAGGGTGAGTTTCCCTATCACCTCACAAGACTCCTTTAAGTGATAGCTTTGAAGATTTTTGAAGCAAAAATCAATGGAGACAAGAACCAAGTTCACGCCCAAAGAGAGAGAAGAAGAGATGAATAGTGGATATTTTGTTTTCCAAAAACTACTACCAAAGTTGGTGTGTGTTGACTTTCAAAAAGTGGTAGATGTGTGAAGTAAATGCCACAGTTACTATTCCAACTACTTACATCACAAATAGTGACAATTGATGTAAGTCATGGGTCCCACCCATTTAATTCCAAATCTAGTTTGCTTATACAACACACTTTGGGCTCGGGTTCATTTAATTCGATTAAACGAATTTTCCATTGTGACGTAATTAAATCTAATTTAATTAAATAATAATGCCTAGCAAAATTATTACGAAAGTCGATTACGAATTAATTCCAAATTAATTCGTTCGCCCGAATTAAAATCCAATTTTAATTCTGCATTGAAATCCGATTTCAATTAATATATCCAATATATTATTTAATCGATTAATTCCAAATTAATCGCGTTCTCTCTTCTAAACGAATTTTATCTCAGATAAATTCTTGCCGCAATTAATTCCAGATTAATTTTCTCTCACATAATTAATCCCAGATTAATTCTGTTCGAGTCAAATGTCATTGGTGAATCTTTGGGAAGCGACCCAAGAGATCCATGGATATGTTGGCAGTAAATATGGTTGTCGGAGTATCCGACACGTGCGTACCGCGTACCACGTTCTCATCGATTTACAAGACATGGTTGGCTTCTAGCAAAGCACAGTGCCTACCCAATTCTCCAGAAATATTCAACGAAGAATATATAATATGTATCAGGCATAATATACAATGTATTGCGTAATACGATCCAGTATTGGATGTCACATGCTAGGCCTAGGGCATGAATTGTGTCTGCCCCGTACGAAGCATATATCGGATCACTAGCAACTAGTCTCTGTAATCGGATAATTATGACCTAGTCATACTATCCCTATAGGTGCTGCATTTAAGAGTACTAGTTCTGTATCCCTGCGTGATCATCATCTCCATATGACTGAAGTGATAGTCCCATCTTGACGTCACACCCAATACAATACGATTCTCAGTATACCTAGAAGAGGCGTACACAGAACCTGTTAAAGCTCCGGACGACCAAAACCAAAGTATACTGATTGTCGCAAGTATTAGCGATGCAAGTCTTAAGTTAAGACCACATACACCTACCCTGATTCGGATTCCCATAGACACATAGTCATACTACCAATGGGACTCCGAGGGGTCTATCCAGAGTGAAGCTGTTCCCGGTCCATTGGCTAACAGAACCTCCTATCACACTTGCATAAGTATCAAATACTCAAATATATGAGAACTATGCCGTTAAGCTTCCATAACGCGCACAAGTGTAATACTAGTCTATTCCGCATTATCGATGTCCAATCTCGATAATACTACGACTAGGGATATTTAATGATTAAACCGTTCGTGGATTAATACTGTCTCATATCTTATTAATCTGGTACTAATCATATATATATATATCCAAGTAATCCAATTACAAAATGATAAAATAACAATTTCCTTTGTCACATAGTTAATTTGTATAAAAAATACAATGTCTTTTACAAATAGTGATGCTATGGGTCATAATTGTCCAACAATCTCCCACTTGGCTCATAGCCAATCACTCAAGTATCTAACACCTGAACTATGTACATGTCGCTCAAACTTTTGCTGAGAAATAGCTTTTGTTAGCGGATTTGTAATGTTGTCATCTGAAGCGATCTAATCCGTCTTCACATTGCCACGATGTATGATCTCATGAATCAGATGGAAACGTCGAAGTATATGCTTGGATTGTTGATGAGACCACAGTTCTTTAGTCTGCGTTATAGCCCCGTTATTGTCACAATACAAAGGTACGGGCTCAGCTGCTAATGGAATTACTCATAATCAAATTAGGAATTTACGGATCCAAACTGCTTCTTTTGCTGCCTTAGCTGCAGCGATATATTCCGCTTCTGTTGTTGAATCGGCAACAGTCTCTTGCTTGGAAGATTTCTAGCTCACTACTCCATTGTTCAAACAAAATATGAACCCCGATTACGACTTTGAGTCGTCTTTATCGGTTTAGAAACTTACATCGGTGAACCCAATCACCTCAAATTCTCCATCTCCATAGACTAAGAAAGCACCCTTAGTTCGTCTAAGATACTTAAGGATGTTCTTAACAGTAATCCAGTGACCATCACCTGGATCGGCCTGATAGCGACTGCATATGCTCAAAACATACGAGACATCAGGTCGCGTACATATCATGGCATACATGATCGATCCGACTGCGGAAGTATACGGGATCCGACTCATGGTATCTCTCTCATCTTGTGTTTTAGGATACATGTCCTTAGATAGAGAGACGCCTGTTGAATCTCTTTAACACTTTGTCAATGTACGAGCTCTGGGAGAGTCCAAGCAGCTTTCTAGATCTATCCCGATAGGTCCTTATTCCCAGAATAAAGGCTGCTACTCCCAGGTCTTTCATGGAAAATTTTAATGAAAGCCAATCATTCACCGATTGTAGCATGAGAATGTCATTGCCTAAAATCAATACATCATCAACATATATGACAACGAATGTCAGTGCACTCCCACTAACCTTCTTATATACACAAGAATCATCATCATTTTGAATGAAACCATATTCTTTTATGATCTCATCAAAACGTTGGTTCCAAGAATGTGATGTTTGCTTCAATCCATAAATGGATCGATTTAACTTGCAAACCTTGTTTGCATGTTTCGGCACGACAAAAACGTCAGGCTGTTGCATATAAACATCCTCAAAAAGGTTTCCGTTAAGGAAAACGGTTTTGACATCCATCTGCCATATTTCATAATCGAAATATGCAGCAATGGCAAGCATTATCCGAATGGATTTAACTATGGCAACAAGTGAAAAAGTTTCATCGTAATTGACACCATGTCGTTGACGATACCCTTTCGCTACAAGCCTAGCTTTGTACATTTATATGTTGCCATCCATGTCTGTCTTCTTCTTGAAGACCCATTTACAACCAATCGGCTTAACGCCTTTTGGTGCATCAACCAGTGTCCAAACTTGGTTGGTATACATGGAATCCATTTCAGACTTCATGGCTTCTTGCCATAAAGCGGAGTCGATACCTTGTATCGCTTCCTCATACGTAGCCGGTTCGTCTTCCTCAATAAGATTAATATCTACATGAGGTGAGATCAGAAACCCATACCTCTCAGGTTGTTTTCTGACTCTCTCCGACCTACGCGGTTCTTGTGTATTAGAAGATTGTGGAACAAGTTCATCCCTGATGAACTGTTCGTGTTCCGTGAGGGGGTTAGTGATAGGAACAGTATCACTCCGATTTTCATCGAGTTCTAATTTCTTCCCACTTACCACTGCATCTAGGAATTCCTTTTCGAGGAAAACCACATGGAGAGCAACAAATACCTTGTTCTCTTGTGGGTTGTAGAAGTAATATCCTTTGGTTTCCATAGCATAACCTACAAATAGGCACTTATCCGATTTGGGTTTTAGTTTGGTACCATCTAAACGTTTAACGTATGCCCAGTATCCCCAAATCTTCAGGAATGTGAAACCCGGAATCTTTCCTGTCCATATTTCATATGGAGTCTGTGCAACAGGCTTTGACAGAACCTTAATCAAAATAAGTATTGCCCTGTTCAAATGCGTATCCCCAGAAGGAAATTGGTAGCTCAATGCGACTCATCATTGACCTTACCATGTCCAACAAAGTTCAGTTTCTCCGTTCGGACACACCGTTCAATTGAGGTGTCCCGGGCGGAGTCCATTGTGAAAGAATACCATATTCTTTCAAGTAATCGAGAAACTCATTGCTCAAGTATTCTCCACCACGATTCGACCGTAATATTTTAATACTTTTGCCGATCTGTTTTTCTACTTCATGTCGAAACTCTTTGAATTTCTCAAAAGTTTCCGACTTGTATCTCATAAGATACACATAACCATAATGAAATGCATCATCCGTAAAGGTTACGAATTATTCATATCCACCTCTAGCCTGGCTAGACATGGGCCCATATACGTCACTATGAACGAGGGCTAACAGTTCAGTGGCACGTACACCCTTATCACTAAAAGGTGTTTTAGGCATTTTGCCTAATGAACAAGATTCACAGACGTCATATGAATTAGGATCAAATCCGTCCAAGTATCCACTCTTCGAAAGTGTGGATATACGAGTCTCGTTAATGTGTCCTAGACGACAATGGCGCAGATAAGTTTCATCTGTTTTACTCAATTTGACCCTTTTGTTTGTCATGTTATATGTTTGAGATTTATTTATATTCAGAATATAAAGACCATTATTAACATCATCTATACATATCAAAACATCATCTTTATATACAAAACACCCAGTGTTCCGGAATACAAAGATATACCTGCATCGGGTTAAACATGATACATAGATGATATTCCTAGTCAAACTAGGTACAAAATAACAGTCTCCTAAATTAAGTACATGCCCCGAGGGCAAATTCAAAATATAGGTGCCAACGACCAACACGACGACTCTTGTCCCATTTCTGATTCGGAGGTTGATCTCTCTTGAAGCCAGTCTCCTACTAATATGCAGATCTTGCACATCAGTACATATATGAGTGCCACATCCAGAATCAAAAATCCAATTTTTAAAACCAGTACTGGACATGTTTATTTCAATAACAAACATACATGAAGCCGGAGCCTTGCCCGTCCTCGCTTCCTTCAACTCCGCCTTGTACTCACGGCAGTCATGCTTCCAGTGACCCCGTTTGTCACAGTGTAGGTAGACGTCTTGGGATTTTTCCTTAGTCTTCCCAGAAGACTTTGATGATTTTGCCTTGCCATTTTTCTTCTTCTTCTTCTTCACACCTCCAGAAGCCTTCGGCCAAGCCTTGGCCTTCTGAGATGTCGAAGTAAGATGCGCCTCGCGCTTCTTGCCCTTCAAAAGCTCTGGCTCTGCTTCTTACAGAATCACCATCAACTCTTCAGGAGTCTTTTCTTGTTTCATCATATTATAGTTCATGATGAACCCGCCCCAGCAATCGGGCAGAGACTGTAAGATCAAATCTATAGAAGTCTCGGCCTCGAAGGTTATGCCCAGCTAACCTAGCTGTTCGATGTCAGTAACCATTTGTGACACATATTGCTCGACAGATATACCCTCTGACATACGTGAGCGGAAGAGCTTCTTTTGCAATTCATACTTCTGAGATCTAAGGTTAGATCTGTGAAGGTCCTTCAATTTCAACATCATGTTATAAGGATCCAATCTTTTGTTTTGACGACGAAATTGATGTGTCATTGCGACAAGTATTACAGATTGAGTGGTAAAGTTATCATCTCGATGAGTTTTCCAAAGCTCATGATCAACTGGTCGCTCAAGTCCGGGCTCAGGCCTGAGAGGTCTGTCTATAACATAGAGCAACTTCTCGGCTCCCAGGACTATCCTGAGATTCATCTCCCAATCTGGAAAATTGGCGCCGTTAAAGAAATTCTCGCACATGATTATGTCTCTAACGCTAATCAATCCAGCCATCTCGATTGTAATAGTCCAACTATTAAATAAACGATTTCGGGTACACTCAAAATGTAATGGTTACTATAGTCCAACTATATAACCAACTACAAGTGGAGTAGTATCTTGTACAGTCTAACTGTTCAAAAAAAGTAATAAAACAATATTAGTCCAACTAATATATATATATAACGTGATATAATATTAAAAAGCGCGTATTAACGAGTATTAAACGAAATTACAAATTTAATACTAGCCTCCCATTCGGTGAGCCTCTAACCCTCTGTTAAGTACTCGGGAAACCTAGTTTCCTAGTGCGCTAGGACCCCGTTAAATAGGTAGATCTCTAAGATCAATTGGATCCCATCCAATTCCTAGATCTGATAGGTGGACCTCCAAGTCCGAAACATATATCCAATATATCATCCTAACCTTTTCCTCTGAATCAACTAAGCCTTGGCTTTGGCTCAACAAGCTTAATGATTCTAGTTAAGCGCGACCCATTGACAGTGGGAAAGCTTCGTAATACATGTCGATGTTCAGAAGTGACCTTGATTTTGGCCAACAAGTCACAATTGCCCAAGACATGCGATATATAACAAAGCTTTTGTGATTCAAACACATCCATGATAGTCAATGATCTTGAATTTGGCCAACAAATCAAAGTCAATTTTGGATCTTGAGAGAGAACCACTCAATGGAAGGAAAACGCTTAATATTAAAGTGAGGGTTTTTGCGTAAATTGGCAACCAATTTATTATCTTTGATTAGGTCTCATCATTCACCCTTAAACATGCATTCTAAAAGCATAATAAGGCGCGATAAAATAATAATGATATGTAGATGGATATATAATACAATTTATTCCTAGAACAAATCACTCTCTTTCCTCTCTCCCGCTAGCACTTTACATTCTTCTACCCAATTACATAATACATTAAAGAAACCTCATTTGCATTGAGGGGAATTGGTGAGAAAAGAAATAGAAAGAGATAAGGAGGTGAAAGGCTGGACACACATGTCCAATTTCAAATAAGTACCATACTTACAACAATTTCCAAAATTGCCCCCACCCATCTAATATCCATCCGATATACATTATTCATATAAATACATCCAAGTATTCACACAAAGCATGCTGTCAGTCAATCTAATCCAATTAATTTATCTTTGATTAATAACCATCCAATGTTCTTACAACGATTTGATTTGCGCGAGTCCAACTCGTTTAAGAATAAATACTCAAAGTACGTATTCTTGAATTATATCGAACTAAAATTTTTAATTCCAATTTAAATTGTACCCAATACTAATTCATATTTAATTCCAAATTAAATAATTACACTTATTTTTGTGCCTTAAGGACTTGGATTCTAAATCCAATCCAATTGGGTCTCAAAGGCCCAATTAGCATCCAATGCCAATTTAATTAAAGTCCAATGGGCTTTCAATTAATTCTTTAGGCATGGGCTTTGGCCAATATAGATCAAACCCAAAATGCCAAGGCCCAATTAGGAATCACCATTTGCCAAAAATCAATTTAGGCCCATTAGGCCCAATTAAATTTTTAAAGGCCCATAAGTTGTATTTTGGACTTTATGGAAATGGTTTTAGGCCCAATTGGATCCAACCCAATTGTCCAAAACCATACTTGGCCCAACCAGGCCCATTAGCCCAAATACAACAAATTAAATTAATATATTATTCCAAATTACATATTAATCCAATTAAAGTGTAATAGGCACAATTAATTAATTAATCCAATATTTCCAAAACATCAATTAATCTAATTAATCATGTTTAATTCTCAAATTCATGTCCAACACAAAATTGAGGCAAAATCAATCCATTCAATATGCTATAACTCACGGAAATGGGCAAAAATAATATCCAATTTTGATTTCAATCTAATTAAATCAACAATCAATATTCACTTCATGCCATAAACTCATCCCATAGTCTAATTTCAAAAAATCACCATGTGAGGTTCAAGGGTTCTATTCGGCCATATCATGGAATTAGGGGAAAATTAGATCCAATCAATTTTTCACAAATCATTGATGTATAACTCTAAGTTACCATCATCCAAGTATAACCAAACAACCAATTTCGAATTTTCATACTCCAAGCATAAAATCCCCAAATAAAGTTTAGAACCCTAGATATTAAAATCAAGTTTAGGTGGCTCTGATAATATTTTAAAATCAAGAACACTTTTCAACCTTGCTCTAGATGCCAATTGTAGGAAACGCTTTCCTCGTGCAGCGGAAACAGCTTAGGCACACGGATCGGACTTGAAATTTTTTTCTGCTTTCCCATTCCTTTAGCCGAATCTGACCAGCAGGTTTTTGGACAATTATGACCCATAGCGTCACTATTTGTAAATAACATGGTGTTGTTGTACAAATTAACTATGTGACAAGGAGATTGCACTCTTATCATTTGTGATTAGATCACCTAGATTTATAAATGATAGGATATCCTTATGATTAGTTCTTGGATTGAGATGATATGAGACAGTATCAGTCCACGAAGGATTAATCATTAAATATCCCTAGTCGTAGTATTATCGAGACTGGACATCGATAATGCGGAATAGACTAGTATTACACTTGTGCGTGTTATGTGAGATCATAACGGCATAGTTCTCATATATTTGGGTATATGATACTCATGCAAGTGTAATAAGAGGTTGTGTTTTACCGATGGTACGGAAAATAGCTTCGCTCTGGATAGACCCCTCGGAATTCCATTGGTGGTATAACTATGTGTCTATGGAAGTCCGATATCAGGGTAGGTGTATTTGGTCTTAACCTGTGACTTGCATCGCTAATACTTACGACAATCGGTATGCTTTAGTTTTGGTCGTCCAGGGCTTTAACCGGTTCTGTGTATGCCTCTGCTGGGTATATTGAGAATCGTAGTGTATTGGGTGTGATGTCAAGACGGAAGTATCACTCCAGTCATACTTGAGATGATGTCACGTAGGATACGGTACTAGTGCTCTTAAGTACTGCAGTCATCGGGATATTATGACTAGGTCATGTATGTCTGATTATAGAGACTAGTTACCAGACATCCGACATGTGCTTCGTACGGGGCAGGCACATTCCAGCCCCAGGCCTAGCACGTGACATCCGATACTGGATCGCAATACGCAATACTACGTATACTACGCCTGACATAGATTATATATTCCAGTAAGAATATTTCTGGAGATTGGGTAGGCACGGTGCTTTGCTAGAAGCCAACCATGTCTTGTAAATCGGTAAGCACGTGGTACGAGGTACGCACGTATTCGGATAATCCGATGACCGTATTTACTGCCAACATATCCAGGGATCTCTTGGGTCGCTTCCCAAAGATTCACCGATGACAGTTGATTTAAATTAGAATTAATCTGGGATTAATTAAGAGAGAGAATTAATCTGGGATTAATTAAGATGGAGAAAATTAATCTGGGATTAATTGAGGTATTATTTAATCTGGATTAAATGTGTTCGGAAGAGAGAGAACGTGATTAATTTGGAATTAATCGGTAAATAAATTTAATAGTTAAATTTGATTTTTCTATTTAATTTATTCGTATGGGCTAAATTAATATAACAGATATATTAATATAAATTGGATTTCCTTACGAAATTAAAGTCAGACTTTAATACGAATGAACGAATTAATTTAGAATTAATTCATAAACGACGTTCGTAATATATTTGTGAGGCATCGTCATTTAATTAAATTAGATTTAATTATTTAGCGACGAAAGTTCGTTTAATCGGATTAAACGGAACCGCGCCGCGGTAAATGTTCGTAGAGACATTTTGAGTTTTGAATTCAAAATGGTGGGGCCCACTTCACATATTTCACACATGTGAAGTGGTGGTTGGAAAGTGGTTGGCATTTATGCCAAAACCACTTACTTTCCAACCACTTGGTTTAGGTGAAACCAAATTACCCCCCAACTACATGGTTTTGGTGAAAAGGGTAAAAACCCTTAAACAAAACCCAAGCCCTCTCTCTTCACACTTGTGTAACACACATCTTTTGGAAAATGAAAAACCCTAATACACAAGGCATATGGGCGTGAATGGCCTTCTCCCTTCTATTTGATTTGGTGGCAAAATCAACAAAGCTAGCACTTGGAGAAATCAACTAAGGTGATAGGGAAACTACTTCAAGAGTTGGAATCATCACTTAAAGCTTGTATCTTGGAGATCTCTTCTCAAAATTTTAAAGCTCAAATCCGTTCATTGTAAGTATATTTCGCAACTTATTTTGAATTTATGAACACCTTTACATGCTTATTAGATCCTTGGCATGTTCTAGGAACACTAACAATGGTATCAAGAGCCAATTTTAAGCATGAAAATTTTAGGGTTCATGAGACTAAAATTTGGGGCTTTTATGTTTTGAACATGATTCTTTCAAATTGATGCTTTGAGCATGCTTAGAATATGACAACTTAGAGTTATGCATGATTAGATTTTAAACAAATCAAATGAATCAAAAATTAATTTTTTTTTAGTGTGGCCCAATTTGACAGTGCAGTCCACTGCAGTTTTTTAATTTTTGTAACATGAAATGATGTGTTTAAATGCATGTTTAAATGTTGATTATCGGTTTGATTGGATTGGAATCAAAGTCAATAAAGTTTATGTTAAAATCAAAGAGCATGTTGAGCATGAAATGATGAATTTAGGATTCAATTTGTGTTGAGCATGAAATGATGTGTTTTGGCTTCAATTTGTGTTGAGCATGAATTGATGGATTAAGCATGATTAATTAAGTTAATTGGTATTTTGGAAATATTGAGTTTAATTAATTAATCATGGCTAATACACTTTAATTAAAATAATTGTGATATTTGGAATATTATAATTATGTTAATAAGCCTTTAATTATGAATTGGGTTAAAAGTGTGTATTTGGGCTTAATGGGCTTGGTTTGACTAAGTTTGGTTTTGGACTTTTGGATTGGATCCAATTGGGCCCAAAACCAATTCCATAAAGTCCAAATACATCACTTGGCCCTTTAAAGAATTTAATTGGGCCTAATGGGCCTAAATTGATTTGTTGGAAATATGGTGATTCCTATTGGGCCTTGGCATTTTGGGTTTGATCCATTATGGCCAAAGCCCATGCCTTAAGAATCAATTAAAAGCCCATTGGACTTTAATTGAAATGACATTGGATGTTATTGGGCCTTTGAGACCCATTTAGATTGGATTGGAATCCAAGTCTTTAAGGCTTATAAGTAAGTGTAAATATTTAATTTGGAATTAGTATTGAATACAAATAAATTGGATTTAAAGTTGTAGTTCGATATAATTCAAGAATACGTACTTTAAGTATTTATTCTTAAACGAGTTGGACTCGTGCAAATCAAATCGTTGTTTGAACATTGGATGATCATTAATTCAAATATTAATTAATTGGATTAGATTGATCGAATAACATGATTTGTATGAATACATGAATGTGTTGTATGAATAATGTATATCGGATGGATATTAGAAGGGCGAGGGCAATTTTGGAAATTGTAATAAATTTAGAATTTATTTAAATTGAACCTACGTGTCCAGCCTTTTATCTCCTTTCTCATTGTATTTCTCTTCTCACCTATTCCCATCAATGTAAATGAGGTTTCTTTATTGTATTATGTAATTGGGTAGAAGTTAGAATAGTTCTAGCCGGGAGAGGAAAGGGAGTGATTTGTTCTAGGAACAATTTGTGACATATCCATCCATATATCATTATTAATTTATTTATTTATACGCGCTTTATTATGTATTTAGAATGCATGTTTAAGGGTGTATGATGATGAGACCTTAACAAAGATAATAAATTGGTTGCCAATTTGCACGCGAAAAACCATTAAAATATATTAAGCGTTTTTCCTTCCGTTGAGTGATTCTTACTCAAGATCCAAAGTTGGCATTGGTTTGTTGGCCAAAGTCAAGACCTTTTTCAATTGCGGATGTGTTTGAATCATGAGAGTTTTGTTCCATATCGGTGTCTTGTCCAAGTCGTGATTTGTTGGCCAAAGTCAAGATCACTTCTTGTCCATCGACATTGATTACGAAGCTTTCCATGTCAATGGGTTCCGCTTAACTGGGATCATTAAGTTTGTTGTGCCAAAGCCAAGGCTTAGTTGATTCAATGGAAAAAGGTTAGGTAATATATTTGATATATTGGCATATATAAGATATATGTTTCGGACTTGGATGTCCACCTACCGGATCTAGGAATTGGATGAGATCCAATTGATCTTACAGATCTACCTAGTTAAGTATCATACAATTTGTTGGCCAAAGTCAAGATTGTGTGTTATTTAACGGGATCCTAGCCCACTAGGAAACAAGGTTTCCTGAGTACTCAACAGAGGGTTAGAGTCTCGCCGAAAAATAGTGGGAGGCAAGTATTAGATTTGTAATATTCGTTTAGTTACTTGTCATACGCGCTCAATCAAATATTATTCGTCAAATAAATTAAATGTTAGTTGGACTAATATTTAATAGTTGTTTTAATTAAACAGTTGGACTGTATTCAAACTACTTCATTTATAATGATTATATAATTGGATTATAGTAATCAATATATTTGGATTTTACCGATCATTTATAATGATTATATAATTGGATTATAGTAATCAATATATATTTGATTTTAACCAATAAAATTGTAATAAGTTATATAGTTAGACTATAGTAATCATTACATTAGATTGTACCTGAAATCGTTGATTAAATAGTTGGACTATTAGAATCAAGATTAAATTGAAAGATTAATGTTTAAAACATTATCCTATGGAAAATGTGTTCAAACGACTTTAATTTTCAAATTGGGAATAAATTTCAGGATAGTCATGAAACTAAGAAGTTACTTTATTTGATAGAATAACATCTTAGGCCTAAGCCCGGAGTTAAGCAAATAGTAGAGCATGATCTTTGGAAGATTCATGTGATGATAACTTTAATGTTTAATCCATTATGCTTGCCATAAAGACTCCTTAATTTCCTAATCAGAACTAAGGATTAGATCCTTAAAGTATGATGAAGAAATTGAAGGATCTTCATAGATCTATTCTTAGATCTTACAAGTATTAAATTACAATAAATAACTCTTGGAGAGTTAATGGCCATTCTCAATGAGACAAAGCCAAAGTTTGCAATAAGGCAAGTAGCGCAAGGCGCATCTTACTTCAATATTCTAGAAGGCCAAGGCTTGGCCAAAGACTTCTGGAATGTGAAAAGGGCAAAGGCAAAATCATTATAATCTTCTAGGAAGATAAAGGACATATCCCAAGATGTCTGCCGAAATTGTGGCAAACGGGGTCATTGAAGCATGACTGTCGTATGGACAAAGCAGACATGAAGGAATTGAAGACGAGCAAGGCTCTGACTTCAAATATGTTTGTCATAAATATGTTCACTACTAGTATTAAAATTGATTTTAAATACTTAGTGTGATACATAAATATGCATTGATATGCAGAATCTGCTGTGAGCAGGATACTGACTTCAGATGAGATTAATTTGCGAATCGAAAACGGGACGACAGTCGCTGTTTCAACCGTAGATACCTAAGTTTAGGAACTACCATTTGGGTGTGTACTTAAATTAGGAAACTGTTATAATGTAACTAGTTTGACTAGAAACATTATCTCTATATCGAGTATAACTCGTTGCGAGTATACCTTTATATTCTAGAACACTAAAGTGTTTTATTTTATAAAGATGATATTGAGATAAACACATTAGATGTGAATAACAATATTTATATTTTGAATATAAATAAATCTCAAACATATAATATGACAAACAAATAGCTCAAACTGATTTGATCAGATGAGACTTATTTGTGGCAGTGTTGTCTGGGACACAATTAAACAAGACTCGTACATCCACACTTTTGAAGAGTGGATACTAGGACATATTTGATTCCACTCAAATAAAGTCTACGAATCTAGTTTATTAGGTAAAGTACCTAAAATACCTTTTACTTGGTGAAAGTGCAAGAACCACCGATCTGTTAGCCCTATTCATAGTGAAAAAAGTGGGCCCATGTCTCGCTAGGCTAGAGGTGGATATGAATGTTTCGTGACCTTACGGATGTTGCATCGCGTTACGGTTATATGTTTCTTTTGAAACACAAATCAGAAACTTTTAGAGTTTCGACACGAAATAGACGAACAGATCGGCTAAAGTATTAAAACATCACGGTTTGACCATGATGAAAATACTTAAGCAGTAAGTTTCTCATATACTTGAAATAGAATAGTATTCTTTCAATGAGGACTCCTCCCGGAACACGTCAGTTTGACGGTGTGTCCGAATGGAGAAACCGAATTTTGTTGGACATGATAAGGTTAATCATGAGTCGCTCTGAGCTATCATTTTCCTTCAAAAGGGATAAGCATTAACAATTCAATACTTATTTTGAATAAGGTTCCATGAAAATCTGTTTGACAGATTTCATATTAGATATGAACAGGAAAGAAACTAGGCTTTCTCACTCCTGATGATTTGGGAATGCTAGGCATACGTTTGGATGATACCAAACTAAAACCCAAATTGGATAAGTGCCTAATGTAATTGGTTATCCTAAGGAAACCAAAGTATAGTACTTATACAACTCACTAGAGAATAATGTAATTGTTGCTCACCATGCGATTTTCCTAAGAGGAATACCGATATGCAGTGGTAAGTGGGAGGATAGTAAAACTCGATGAAAAATCGGAGTTATACTGTTCAAGGAACCAAGTCCTTAATGGAACACAAACAGTTCATCAAGGATGAAACTGTACCAGTAATCTTCGAATACACAAGAACCGTGTAAGTCGGAGAGAGTCAGAAAACAACCTGGGTATGAGTTTCTGATCTCACCTCATAAAGATGTCAATCTTATTGGGGAAAACGAACTGACTACGTATGAGGAAGTGATACAAGGTATCAACTCCCTATCATGGCAAAGTGCCATGAGTCCGAAATGGATTCCATGTATATCAACTATGTTTGGACACTAGTTGTTGTACCGCAAGGCATTGTGCCTATTGGTACTATATAAGTCTTCAAGGAAGACATACGTGGGTGGCAGCATACCAACGTACTGAGCTAGGCTTTTAGCGGAAAGGTATCGTTATCAATATTGTGTTGATTACAACGAAATCTTTTACATGTTGCCACGTTAAATCCATTCGGATAATCCTTGCTGATGCTGCATGTTTCATTTATGAAATATGGCAGCTGAACCGAAAAATCGCTTTCCTGAAAAGGAAACCTTTTGAAGGATGTTTACAACATCCTGGCGGTTTTATCATACCAAAACTAGCAAACAAGGTTTGCAGGTTATTCGATCCATAAAGGGATTAAAGTAAGCATTATGTTCTTGGAACTAACGTTTTGATGTAATCATAATGGTGTATGAATTAATTCAAAATGAAATGATTCTTGTGTATATAAGGAGGTTAATGGGAGCGCACTGACAATGATGTCCTAATTAATGATGATATGTCATTTCTTGGAAATGATGTTCCCATATTACGATTGTTGAAAGCTTGGCTTTCATTAAAATTCTTCGTAGAATTCTTGGGAGTAACAACCTTTATTTTAGGAATAAAGATCTACTGAGTTAGATCTAGAGGTTATTGACACTCTGCGAGAACTCGTACATTGAAAAATGTACGCAACCTGGTGTCTTATATGTTTTGAGCATATGGATTCACAAACAGGTCAATCCAAGTGATATTCACTGGATTGATATTAAGAACATCTGTTAGTATCTTAGAGAACTAAGGATGATGTCTTAATCTATGGAGAAGGAGAACTTGAAGTGACTGGGATCACAGCGCCAAGTTTCCTAACCGATAAAAATAACGGTACTATACAGTTTGAATAACGGAACAGTGAGCTGGAAATCTTCCAAGCAAGATACTGTTACCGAATAAACAACAAATGCGGGTTATTACTGCAGCTGAGGCAGCAATAGAAGCCATTTGGGTCATTAACAAATCTGATTAGATTAGATATAGTTCTGTTAGCAGCTGAGCTAGGCTACAGCGCAGACTAAAGAATTAATGGTCTCATCAACGATCCAGATATATACTTCGACTATTCATCTGATTCATTCGGATCATACTTCGTGGCGATGTGATGATTGAATAAATTGCATCTGACGATAATCATACAAATCCGCTGACGAAAGCCTTTCCTCAGGAGTTTTAGCGAACTGTACATAGTTCACGTGTAAGACACTCGAGTGACTAGCTATAGGCCAAGTGGGAGATTGTTGGACAATTATGACCCATAGCGTCACTATTTGTAAATATCATGGTGTTGTTGTACAAATTAACTATGAGACAAGGAGATTGCACTCTTATCATTTGTGATTAGATCACCTAGATGTATAAATGATAGGAGGTCCTTATGATTAGTTCTTGGATTGAGATGATATGAGACAGTATCAGTCCACGAAGGATTAATCATTAAATATCCCTAGTCGTAGTATTATCGAGACTGGACATCGATAAAGCGGAATAGACTAGTATTACACTTGTGCGTGTTATGTGAGATCATAACGGCATAGTTCTCATATATTTGGGTATATGATACCCATGCAAGTGTAATAGGAGGTTGTGTTTTACCGATGGTACGGAAAATAGCTTCACTCTGGATAGACCCCTCGGAATTCCATTGGTGGTATGACTATGTGTCTATGGAAGTCCGATATCAGGGTAGGTGTATTTGGTCTTAACCTGAGACTTGCATCGCTAATACTTACGACAATTGGTATGCTTTAGTTTTGGTCGTCAAGGGCTTTAACCGGTTCTGTGTATGCCTCTGCTGGGTATATTGAGAATCGTAGTGTATTGGGTGTGATATCAAGACGGAAGTATCACTCCAGTCATAGTGGAGATGATGTCACGTAGGATACGGTACTAGTGCTCTTAAGTACTGCAGTCATCGGGATATTATGACTAGGTCATGTATGTCCAATTATAGAGACTAGTTACCAGACATCCGACATGTGCTTCGTACGGGGCAGACACATTCCAGCCCCAGGCCTAGCACGTGACATCCGATACTGGATCGCAATACGCAATACTACGTATAATACACCTGACATAGATTATATATTCTAGTAAGAATATTTCTGGAGAATTGGGTAGGCACGGTGCTTTGCTAGAAGCCAACCATGTCTTGTAAATCGGTAAGCACGTGGTACGAGGTACGCACGTATTCGGATAATCCGATGACCGTATTTACTGCCAACATATCCAGGGATCTCTTGGGTCGCTTCCCAAAGATTCACCGATGACAGTTGATTTAAATTAGAATTAATCTGGGATTAATTAAGAGAGAGAATTAATCTGGGATTAATTAAGATGGAGAAAATTAATCTGGGATTAATTGAGGTATTATTTAATCTGGGATTAAATGTGTTCGGAAGAGAGAGAACGTGATTAATTTGGAATTAATCGGTAAATAAATTTAATAGTTAAATTTGATTTTTCTATTTAATTTATTCGTATGGGCTAAATTAATATAACAGATATATTAATATGAATTGGATTTCGTTACGAAATTAAAGTCAGACTTTAATACGAATGAACGAATTAATTTAGAATTAATTCATAAACGACGTTCGTAATATATTTGCGAGGCATTGTCATTTAATTAAATTAGATTTAATTATTTAGCGACGAAAGTTCGTTAAATCGGATTAAACGGAACCGCGCCGCGGCAAATGTTCGTAGAGACATTTTGAGTTTTGAATTCAAAATGGTGGGTCCCACTTCACACATGTCACACATGTGAAGTGGTGGTTGGAAAGTGGTTGGCATTTATGCCAAAACCACTTACTTTCCAACCACTTGGTTTAGGTGAAACCAAATTACCCCCCCCCCCCCTCCCCCAACTACATGGTTTTGGTGAAAAGGGTAAAAACCCTTAAACAAAACCCAAGCCCTCTCTCTTCACACTTGTGTAACACACATCTTTTGGAAAATGAAAAACCCTAATACACAAGGCATATGGGCGTGAATGGCCTTCTCCCTTCTATTTGATTTTGTGGCAAAATCAACAAAGCTAGCACTTGGAGAAATCAACTAAGGTGATAGGGGAACTACTTCAAGAGTTGGAATCATCACTTAAAGCTTGTATCTTGGAGATCTCTTCTCAAAATTTTAAAGCTCAAATCCGTTCATTGTCAGTATATTCCGCAACTTATTTTGAATTTATGAACACCTTTACATGCTTATTAGATCCTTGGCATGTTCTAGGAACACTAACACAGGATCATACTTCGTGGCGATGTGATGATTGAATAAATTGCATCAGACGATAATCATACAAATCCGCTGACGAAAGCCTTTCCTCAGGAGTTTGAGCGAACTGTACATAGTTCGCGTGTAAGACACTCGAAAGACTGGCTATAGGCCAAGTGAGAGATTGTTGGACAATTATGACCCATAGCGTCACTATTTGTAAATATCATGGTGTTGTTGTACAAATTAACTATGAGACAAGGAGATTGCACTCTTATCATTTGTGACTAGATAACCTAGATGTATAAATGATAGGAGGTCCTTATGATTAGTTCTTGGATTGAGATGATATGAGACCGTATCAGTCCACGAAGGATTAATCATTAAATATCCCTAGTCGTAGTATTATCGAGACTGGACATCGATAATGCGGAATAGACTAGTATTACACTTGTGCGTGTTATGTGAGATCATAACGACATAGTTCTCATATATTTGGGTATATGATACTCATGCAAGTGTAATAGGAGGTTGTGTTTTACCGATGGTACGGAAAATAGCTTCGCTCTGGATAGACCCCTCGGAATTCCATTGGTGGTATGACTATGTGTCTATGGAAGTCCGATATCAGGGTAGGTGTATTTGGTCTTAACCTGAGACTTGCATCGCTAATACTTACGACAATCGGTATGCTTTAGTTTTGGTCGTCCAGGGCTTTAACCGGTTTTGTGTACGCCTCTGCTGGGTATATTGAGAATCGTAGTGTATTGGGTGTGATGTCAAGACGGAAGTATCACTCCAGTCATAGTGGAGATGATGTCACGTAGGATACGGTACTAGTGCTCTTAAGTACTGCAGTCATCGGGATATTATGACTAGGTCATGTATGTCCGATTATAGAAACTAGTTACCAGACATCCGACATGTGCTTCGTACGGGGCAGACACATTCCAGCCCCAGGCCTAGCACGTGACATCCGATATTGGATCGCAATACGCAATACTACGTATACTACACCTGACATAGATTATATATTCCAGTAAGAATATTTCTGGAGAATTGGGTAGGCACGGTGCTTTGCTAGAAGCCAACCATGTCTTGTAAATCGGTAAGCACGTGGTACGAGGTACGCACGTATTCGGATAATCCGATGACCGTATTTACTGCCAACATATCCAGGGATCTCTTGGGTCGCTTCCCAAAGATTCACCGATGACAGTTGATTTAAATTAGAATTAATCTGGGATTAATTAAGAGAGAGAATTAATCTGGGATTAATTAAGATGGAGAAAATTAATATGGGATTAATTGAGGTATTATTTAATCTGGGATTAAATGTGTTCGGAAGAGAGAGAACGTGATTAATTTGGAATTAATCGGTAAATAAATTTAATAGTTAAATTTGATTTTTCTATTTAATTTATTCGTATGGGCTAAATTAATATAACAGATATATTAATATGAATTGGATTTCGTTACGAAATTAAAGTCAGACTTTAATACGAATGAACGCATTAATTTAGAATTAATTCATAAACGACGTTCGTAATATATTTGCGAGGCATCGTCATTTAATTAAATTAGATTTAATTATTTAGCGACGAAAGTTCGTTTAATCGGATTAAACGGAACCGCGCCGCGGCAAATGTTCGTAGAGATATTTTGAGTTTTGAATTCAAAATGGTGGGTCCCACTTCACACATGTCACACATGTGAAGTGGTGGTTGGAAAGTGGTTGGCATTTATGCCAAAACCACTTACTTTCCAACCACTTGGTTTAGGTGAAACCAAATTACCCCCCCCCCCCAACTACATGGTTTTGGTGAAAAGGGTAAAAACCCTTAAACAAAACCCAAGCCCTCTCTCTTCACACTTGTGTAACACACATCTTTTGGAAAATGAAAAACCCTAATACACAAGGCATATGGGCGTGAATGGCCTTCTCCATTCTATTTGATTTTGTGGCAAAATCAACAAAGCTAGCACTTGGAGAAATCAACTAAGGTGATAGAGAAACTACTTCAAGAGTTGGAATCATCACTTAAAGCTTGTATCTTGGAGATCTCTTCTCAAAATTTTAAAGCTCAAATCCGTTCATTGTAAGTATATTCCGCAACTTATTTTGAATTTATGAACACCTTTACATGCTTATTAGATCCTTGGCATGTTCTAGGAACACTAACACAGGTATACTGAAATATTTCTTCAGTTTCGGACAAGATTTCTGAAGGGGTTATTTAGGGGTGAATCCGGTAACGCAGCGGAAGCGGTGAAAATCCGATTTTCAGATTTCAAAACTTTTTCTTGGATTAAATAAATAAACATATTTATTTAATTACCCAATAATCAAATAATGAAATAAAATTTCAAATGAATCAAATTCAAGTGAAATTACCAAATTACCCTTATATGGTATTTTGTCCATTTTAGTCCGAAATTGATCCAATCAATTTTGAATGATTCTAAATCATTTCTAAGATGAACTTTGCATGTTCAAAACATCAAAAACACCAAACACACAAAATCCCCAATTTCCTCTCACTTGGCCGAGAGCACCATTTGGTGCCATTTTGGCCATTTGGTCATTTCATGCTTCAAAACTCATCTTAATGAAATCCAATCAACATGAAACTTTTCATGCATCATATACACACCCAAATGCTCAACATATATGAAAACCCCCAAATTTGGAATTAGTTAAGAACCCTAATTTTTCAATTTCCACAAATTGGACAAATTAGGCTAATTACATTAAATCAAATGTTTCAATCATCAATCTTTCATCCAATTCAAGTCTCAACACAATGAAACAACTCAAGATCAAATCTAGGTCATTTAAGAGTGGGTCAACAACTCTAGAATAGCAACATGGTTTCATAAACCTTAAAAGAATACATATAACTACACTAGTTACATTCTTTGTTCATCATACATGCTCAACACTTTTAAACAAATTTCCATCATCAAAAACCACAAGAAATAAAGAAAAGAATAACTTAAGAAACTCATGAGAGGTAGCCTAGATCATAAGGAACAAATTCCTTTCTAATAGTAAGTTTAAGAAACTTACAAAATCCAAGCCTTTCTTTAGGTTTTTCTTTTTCTCCTTCACTTTCTTTCTTTGTCTTTCTTCAATGGAACTTTTGTTTTTGATAAAGTGTATTAGGTTAATGAAATGAAAAATGAAAAAAAAATTTATATGTGCAACTTTTGCACTATGGCCGAAATTAGCATACCAAATTCACCAAAATTGTAATTTCAATTTCATTTGCATTATTAGTAAATCAACTTGCATAAATATCTTTTATAACCTTTATTAGATATTTATTTTGGTCAACAATTGCAACTAATGTCATTTACTTTAATTATCCTAACATAAGATATTTATATTTTAATTAATTTAATCATTTAACAATTAAATAATTAATTAATTAATCAAATACAAATATATTAAATATATGTATAATATTTACATTAAATATTAAAAACATATATTCATTTAGGAAATAAGTCAAATAACTCATTTTGACTATTAATTAATGTGTATTTAAATTAATCAAGTATTAAATGTAAATACACAATAATTAAGTAAATGACTATCTAGTGTCTTTAGCATGTATCTTGCGTTTAACCATTAAACGACTTTATAAATAATCAATATTATTTATTTATGTTGCTCTAGTGCTCAACGAGTATGTTTCATTATTGAGACTCTCTAGGTTCAGGTATATCCGTCACGAAATCAAATTTCATGTCCATAATCTATCCACCCGTAGATTATGACGATCACGGATAATCTCGCTAAACCATACAGGTCGAGGTCATCGCAAATGTATAATTCCTCCGTCACAGGTATCCGGATAAATCCCAGAGATATAGATATGAACGTCAAATCTCTATCGGGATTATCCAGTCGACTATTCTATTAGCAATCTCAAAAAGAATGTTTAGAACTAGCTTCTAAACTTACCACAGGCCCATGGTTTTATCTGATTGCTAATCATATGGACTACCTATGCTCTGGTACACAGAAGTGACGGATCCTATCTTGACACACATAGGACACCCTGAGGATCTATCTACACCCAACGAACAGGCGGAGGTCTGATCTAAATAGATCGGTGACGTGACTGCCATCTAAGTGTAGAAGATGTCATGTGCCCACAATGGCATCTCAAGTCTAAGAATCACAAGTGCTACTCAACCCAAGAAGATTCTTATTGACGCTGGTGTACCATCCATTAAGAATCTTCGGTGAGTCGTTCAGTGTTTATCCACTATAAACACCTACACGTCTATACTAGTCTCCAAGACTTATGGTTCATTGAGAAACCATTGGAATCATATATTCCAGTATACGACATGTACCGGTCTCAACGGGTTTACTATACTGACCAAGTAGTGTAAACCTTGACCAGGAACTATCTGAGATTGACAACGTCATGATACGACTCAATGTCCGTTGCGACGCTTTTGCAACTGTATCATGACTAATCATTCTAGGGTCATTACGTCTTTACCATATAAAAGATTAGATTATATTATAGAAACTGCATATATTATTACTAATAATAATGTTTTACTGAAGTATTTAACAAAATACAACCGGGAATTGGCGCTCTGAGCACCAACCCCTACAAAATCTCCCACTTGCTCTAGTGCCAATATCGATTGTATCTAATACCCATCGACTCCACGTGTTTATCAAATAACTTCGGAGGTATGGCCTTCGTTAGCGGGTCTGCTACGTTGTCTTCACTCGGTACCTTGCACACGACAATATCCCCTCGCGACACGATCTCTCGAATGATGTGGTACTTGCGTTCCACATGCTTCGACTTTTGATGCGCCCTCGGTTCCTTTGCTTGCGCAATGGCTCCAGTATTATCACAGTATAACGGAATCGCATTCTCGATACTTGGGACAACTCCCAATTCTGTGATAAAGTTCTTTATCCACACAGCCTCTTTTGCGGCTTCAGAAGCTGCAATATATTCCGCCTCAGTGGTGGAATCAGCTGTAGATCCCTGTTTGGAACTCTTCCAACATACTGCACCTCCGTTAAGGGTAAAGACAAATCCAGATGTAGACTTTCTATCATCGGGATCCGATTGAAAATCGGAGTCTGTATACCCGTTAACCTGCAGTTCGTTTCCTCCATAAATAATCAACTTATCCTTAGTACCTTTAAGATACTTTAGGATATGTTTAATGGCCATCCAATGGTCATTACCTGGATTGGACTGATATCGACTGGTTACGCTAACAGCGAAACTGATATCAGGCCTCGTACATAACATGGCATACATTATGCTACCCAAACACGAAGCATAAGGTTGGTTAGACATTCTAACCTTCTCATCTTCTGTTTGTGGACACATCTTCTTGGAAAGATGAATCTCATGTCTGAACGGTATGTTTGCTGTCTTACAGTTACCAAAGCTATACCGTTCCAAGATCTTATCTACGTACGTTGATTGGGATAACCCAATCAGCCTCCTTTGTCTATCTCGATAGAGTTTTATCCCTAAAACATAGGAAGCTTCTCCCAGGTTCTTCATGGAGAAATTCTTACAGAGATATGCTTTAACGGTTTGTAACATTCCTAAATCATTCCCAATGATTAGGATGTCATCAACATACAGGACTAAAAATACGACCATGCTCCCACTGGCCTTCTGATACACACAGGATTCTTCCGAATTCTTAAGAAAACCAGACGATCTGATAATCTCGTCGAATCGAAGATTCCAACTTCGTGAAGCTTGTTTAAGTCTATAAGTGGACTTCTTAAGCTTACAAACCATACCCGAGGTTTGGCTGGATGTGAAACCTTCCGGCTGTTCCATATAGATTTCTTCATCAAGAAACCCATTTAGAAAAGCCGTTTTGACATCCATTTGCCAAATCTCGTAGTCATGATACGCAGCTATAGAAAGCAAAATCCGGATAGACTTAAGCATTGCCATCGGCGAAAAAGTTTCATCGTAGTCGACGCCAGGTCGCTGCGTGTAACCTTTTGCTACCAGTCGGGCCTTGTAAGTTTCAACCTTACCGTCAGGCCCGCGCTTCCTTTTGTAAACCCATTTACAACCGATAGGAACAATTCCTTCGGGAAGCGGAATCAAGTCCCAAACTTGATTTTCATGCATTGAATCTATCTCGGATTTCATGGCACTTTGCCATTTCACGGAGTCGATGTCCAACATCGATTCTCTATAGGTGAAAGGATCTGTCTCTTCAACTAAGAGAACATCCAGACTCTTTTCTTGTATCAAATACAAGCGTTCAGGAGGTCTAGATACCCTTTCCGACCTACGGAGTGTGTGTGTTGAAGGTCCTTCATCTACTTGAACTTCAGGTTCCTCCGTTAGTTCGTTGTTTTCAGGTTGGACTTCATCAAGTTCAACCCTTCTATGATCACTACCTTCTGACAAAAATTCTACTTCTAGAAATTTTGCGAAGCGAGCTACGAAGACATTTCGATGCTCGGTATCATAGAACAGATATCCCCTCGTATTTGAGGGATATCCAACAAACCTAAACTTTTGCCCTCGAGGCGAAAGCTTACTTTGCTGAGTCACCCTGACATAGGCAGGACAACCCCAAACCTTAATATAATTAAGATTCGGTCTCCTACCGAACCATATCTCATACGGTGTCGTAGGAACAGCCTTTGAAGGAATCTTATTCAAAAGATGTGCGTATATTTGGGTATAGGATACTCATGCAAGTGTAATAAGAGGTTGTGTTTACCAATGGTATGGAAACAGCTTCGCTCTGGATAGACCCCTCAGAATTCCATTGGTAGTATGACTATGTGTCTATGGATGTCTGAATCAGGGTAGGTGTATTTGGTCTTAACCTAAGACTTGCACCGCTAATACTTGTGACAATCAATATACTTTGGTTTTGGTCGTCCAAGGCTTTAATAGGTTCTGTGTACGCCTCTTCTGGGTATATTGAGAATCGTAGTGTATTGGGTGTGATGTCAAGACGGAAGCATCACTCCAGTCATAGTGGAGATGATGATCACGTAGGATATGAAACTGGTGCTCTTATGTACTGCAGTCATCGGGATAATATGACTAGGTCATGATTATCCCATTATAGAGACTAGTTACCAGAGATCCGATATGTGCTTCGTACGGGGCAGACACAATTCCAGCCCCAGGCCTAGCACGTGACATCCGATGCTGGATCGTAATACGCAATACTACGTATACTACGCCTGATATAGATCATATATTCCTTTAAGAATATTTCTGGAGAATTGGGTAGGCACGGTGCTTTGCTAGAAGCCAACCATGTCTTGTAAATCGGTAAAAGCGTAGTACTAGCTACGTACGTGTTCGGATAGTCCGACGACCGGATTTACTGCAACATATCCAGGGATCTCATGGGTCACTTCCCGAAGATTCACCGATGACGTATGACTCGCACTTTATTAATTTGGGATTAATTAGATGAGAGATAAAATTAATCTGGGATTAATTTCAGAGATATTTTATCTGGGATAAAATATTATTTAAAGAGAGAGAACGATTAATTTGGAATTAATCGATAAAATAATATATTCGATATATTATACGAAATTAGATTTCGATGCGATTTTAATTCCGACGAACAAGTTAATTTAGAATTAATTCACAAGCGACGTGAATAGTAATTTTGCTAGGCAAAATTATTTAATTAAATTTGATTTAATTACGTCGCAACGGAAAATTCATTAATTCGGAATTAGCAAACCCGAGCCCGGGAGTGTTTGCAGGCCCACTCGCATTTCGAATTCAAGTGCGGCCCACAAGTCACATCAAGCGTCAAATCATTAGTCACTTTGATTGATGTGATGTCTAGTCACTTTGAGTGATGTGACAACTGTTGGAAAAAATAACCAAGCCCCAAGATCAACAAGAACAAGCAAAATATATAAATACATGAATGAATAAATTGAAGTATGGCGGAATCATACTCACAATACTTGAAAATGGATGCTTAGATGATGCGAAAACTCCTCCCTTGTGCAGTGAAGCTCTCGGCCAAGAAGAAAAGAGGGATTCCAAGTCGAGTTTCATCCTTCCAAGCTCAAGGATTAGTTTCCCATATCACCTATGTATGATCCCTTGAAGGTGCTAGCCTTTGTTGTGATTTTGAATGCACAACTTCTTCAAATCTTGCCACAAAAATTGAAGAAATGGAGAGCCCAAAACTGCATGTAGTTTCGGCAATGTGAGAGAGAGAGGTTGAATGATTTTGTTACAAAAATCAATTTATATTTATGCCATATTATTTATTAAATTAATAATAAACTTATGACACAAATCATGCAATGGCTTAGAGTGTCAAACACTCAATTTCCATGCAAAACCATTGAGTGCATTGTACACTATCTCCATGCAATGCATTAGAATTAAATAATGCATAATATGACATGTGTCATGTGGGCCCCACACGTTTCCAAATGAAAGTGGGCCCACGTGCACTCACGCGTTCGGGTTCGATATTTCCGAAATACCGAACTTACGTCGCGACGTTAATTAAATCGAATTTAAATAAATAATTGCGCCTAGCTAAATTATTATTTACGTCGCTAACGAATTAATTCTAAATTAACTCGTTTGCCCGAATTAAAATCTAATTTTAATTTCGCGACGAAATCGAATTTCGATTATTATATCGAATATAATAATTTTACGATTAATTCCAAATTAATCGTTCTCTCTCTTGTATAGTACTTTATCCAAGATAAAGTCTCTCCGTAATTAATCCAAGATTAATCGAGTTTGAATCATACGTCATTGGTGAATCTTCAGGAAGCGACCCAAGAGATCTCTGGATATGTTGGCAGTAAATACGGCCGTCAGATTATCTGAATACGTACGTACCAAGTACTACGTTTTTACCGATTTACAAGACAAGGTTAGCCTCTAGTAAAACGCCATGCCTACCCAATTCTCCAGAAATATTCTTATTGGAATATAAGATCTATAACAGGCGTAGTATACCGTAGTATAGTGTATATCGAACCAGTATCGGATGATCAAATGTAAGGCCTGGGGCTGGAGATGTGTCTGCCCCGTACGATACACATATCGGACATCAAGCAACCAGTCTCTTTGAATCGGATAATCCTGACCTAGTCATATTATCCCGATGGTTGCAACCATTATAGAGTACTAGTTCTGTATCCCTCGCGATCATCATCTCCATATGTCTGAAGTGATACTTCCATCTTGACATCACACCCAATACACTACGATTCTCGATAAACCCAGAAGAGGTGTACACAGAACCCGTTAAAGCCCTGGACCACCAAAACTAAAGTTTACCGATTGTCGTAAGTACTAGCGATGCAAGTCTCAGGTTAAGATCATATGCACCTACCCTGAAGCGGACTCCCATAGACACGCATACATACTACCAATGAGATTCCGCGGGGTCTATCCAGAGCGAAGCTGTTTTCCGTACCATCGATAAAACACAACCTCCTACCGCACTTGCATAAGTATCCTATACTTAAATATATGAGAACTATGCCGTTGTGCCCTCACAACATGCACAAGTGCAGTACTAGTCTATTCCGCATTATCGGTGTCCAATCTCGATAATACTACGACTAGGGATATTTAATGATTAAACCCTTATGGATTGATACCATCATATCATCACAATCCGGAACTAATCATAGGGACTCTTACCATTTATATCAAAGTAAATAAATTACAAAACGGTAAAAGGCAATTTCATTACTACATAGTTAATTTTGTACAATAATACAATATCATTTACAAAATAGTGACGCTATGGGTCATAACTGTCTAACAATCTCCCACTTGGCCTATAGCCAGTCACTCAAGCATCTAATACCTGAACTATGTATGTTTCGCTCAAACTTTTCCCGAGGAATTTTTCGTCAGCGGATCTGCAATGTTGTCCTCTGATGCGATCTTTTCGATCTTCACATCGCCACGATGTATGATCTCTCGAATCAGATGGAATCGTCGAAGAACATGTTTGGATCGTTGATGAGACCTTGGTTCCTTAGCCTGCGCTATGGCCCCGCTATTGTCACAATACAATAAAACGGGCTCAGCTACTAATGGAACTACTCCTAATCCAACTAGGAATTTTCGGATCCAAACCGCTTCCTTTGCTGCTTCAGCTGCTGCAATGTACTCCGCTTCAGTTGTTGAATCGGCAACAGTATCTTGCTTGGAAGATTTCCAGCTCACTGCTCCGTTATTCAAGCAAAATATGTACCCGGTTTGCGACTTGAAGTCGTCTCTGTCGGTTTGGAAACTTGCATCAGTATACCCAGATACCTCAAGTTCTCCATCTCCATAGATTAAGAAAACATCCTTAGTTCTCTTAAGATACCTAAGGATACTCTTAACCGCCATCCAGTGATCCTTTCCTGGATCGGCCTGATATCGACTACACATGCTCAAAGCATAGGACACATCAGGTCGTGTACATATCATGGTATACATGATCGATCCAACTGCCGAGGCGAACGGAGTCCGACTCATGTTGTCTCTCTCATCTTGTGTTTTAGGACACATGTCCCTAGATAGATAGACGCCATGTGATGTTGGCAACAGTCCCCTCTTGGACTGATCCATGTTGAATCTCTTCAACACTTATCAATATATGTACTCTGGGAGAGTCCAAGTAGCCTTCTAGATCTATCCCTGTAGATCTTTATTCCTAGAATAAAAGCTGCTTCTCCCAGATCTTTCATGGAGAATTTCAATGAAAGCCAAGCTTTCACCGACGTTAACATGGGAATGTCATTGCCTATAAGCAATACATCGTCGACATAAAGGACAATAAAAGTCAGTGCACTCCCACTAACCTTCTTATATACACAAGGATCATCTACGTTTTGAATGAAATCATATTCTTTTATGACCTCATCAAAATGTTGGTTCCATGACCTCGATGCTTGCTTCAGTCCATAAATGGACCGATTTAACTTAAAAACCTTGTTTGCAAGTCTTGGTGCGATAAAACCGTCAGGTTGTTGCATATAAACATCCTCCAACAGGTTTCCGTTAAGGAAAGCGGTTTTAACGTCCATCTACCATATTTCGTAATCGTAATATGCAGCTATCGCAAGCATTATCCGAATGGATTTAATCATGGCAATGGGTGAGAAAGTTTTGTCATAATCAACTCCAAGTTGTTGATGATACCCCTTCGCTACGAGCCTAGCTTTGTATGTTTGTACGTTGCCATCCATGTCGGTCTTCTTCTTGAAGACCCATTTGCATCCAATAGGCTTTACGCCTTCTGGTGCATCAACTAGTGTTCAAACTTGGTTGGTATACATGGAATCCATTTCGGCCTTCATGGCCTCTTGCCATAAAGTGGATTCGATACTTGTATCGCTTCCTCATACGTAGCCGGTTCAGTATCCTCAATAAGATTAATATCTACATGAGGTGAGATCAGGAATCCATACCTCTCAGGTATTACCCTGACTCTCTCCGACCTACGTAGTCCTTGTGTAATTGAAGATTGTGGTTCAGTCTCATCCTGGATGGAGGTTTCATGTTCCGTTCTCGATTCATTGCCAGGAACAGTATCACTACGACTTTCATCGAGTTCTACTTTCCTCCCACTAAACACTGCATTTAGGAATTCCTTCTCAAGGAAAACCGCATGTAGAGCAACAAATACTTTGTTCTCTTGTGGGTAATAGAAGTAATATCCTTTGGTTTCCCTAGGATATCCAACAAATAGGCATTTATCTGATTTGGGTTCAAGTTTGGTACCTTCCAAACGTTTGACGTATGCCCAGCAACCCCAAATCTTCAGGAATGAGAAACCTGGTTTCTTTCCTGTCCATATCTCATACGGAGTCTGTTCAACAGACTTTGACGGAACCCTATTCAAAATAAGAATTGCACTTTCTAATGCATGTCCCCAGAAGGATATAGGTAGCTCAGTGCGACTCATCATCGACCTTACCATGTCAAGCAAGGTACGGTTTCTCCGTTCAGACACACCATTTAATTGTGGTGTTCCAGGAGGAGTCCATTGTGAAAGAATACCATATTCTTTCAAGTAATCTTGAAACTCATTACTTAGTATTCGCCACCACGGTCCGACCGTAATGTCTTAATACTCTTGCCTGTTTGTTTTTCAACTTCGCGTCGAAACTCTTTGAATTTCTCAAAAGTTTCCGACTTGTGCATCATTAGATACACATAACCGTAACGAGATGCATTATCCGTAAAGGTTACGAAGTATCGATATCCACCTCTAGCCTGGCTAGACATGGGCCCACAAACGTCACTATGAACGAGGGCTAACAGTTCAGTGGCGCGTTCACCTTTACCACTAAAAGGTGATTTAGGCATTTTGCCTAATAAACAAGATTCGCAGACGTCATATGAATTTGGATCAAATCCGTCCAAGTACCCACTCTTCGAAAGTGTGGATATATGCGAGTCTGTTGATGTGTCCCAGACGACAATGCCACAAATAAGTTTCTTCCTATGGATTACTCATTTTGAGCCTTTTGTTTGTTATTTTACGTTTTGGAGATTTATTTATATTCAAAATATAAAGACCATTATTTGCATCGGCTGTGCAAATTTCTGCATCATCTTTATATAAATAACACCTGGTGTTTTTAAATACAAAAGTGTACCCATACTGGGTTAACAAAGATACAGAAATAATATTCCTAGTTAAACTAGGAACAAAATAACAGTCATCTAGTTTAAGTACATGCCCCGAAGGCAGTTCCAAAACAAAAGTGCCTACGGCCAAAACAGCAACAGAAGTTCCATTTCCAACTCGTAGATCTACCTCCCCCGAAGCCAGTCTCCTGCTATCATGCAGATCCTACACATCAGTACAAATATGAGAACCACAGCCAGAATCAAAAATCCAATTTTTATTAAGACTAGAAGTAGTCATATTTATCTCAATAACAAACATACCTGAGGCCGGTGCCTTGCCCGCCTGTATGTCCTCCTTGTGTCCCTTGTTCATGCGGCAGTCACGCTTCCAGTGACCTTTCTTGCCGCATTTCAGGCAAACATCTTGAGACTTGTCCCTTGGCTTCCCAGAAGCCTTTGTTGACTTGGCCTTGCCTTTGTTTCTATGCTTTTTCTTCTTAACACCCCCATGTGCCTTGAGCCCAGCTTTCGGCGTTTGAGATGTTGATGCAAAGTGCGCCTCGCGCTTGTTGCCTTTCAGAAGCTCTTTCTCTGACTCCTTGAGAATCGATAATAACTCTCCAAGAGTATCATCCGAATTCATCAATTTGTAGTTGATGACAATCTGTTTCCAAGTATCGGGTAGTGACTGTAGAAGTACATCTATAGACAGCTCAGCCTCCAAGACTATACCCATATTAGCCAATTGATCAATATCGGCTATCATTTGAGTCCCATGGACCTCAACAGAACTACCATCAGTCATACGGGAGCGAAAGATTTTCTTCACTAACTCGTACCTCGCCATCCGCTTATTAGTGCGGTGAAGATCTTGCAATCTTGCCATCATATTATAAGGATCCAAGTCCCTATTCTGGCGGCGAAAGTGTTGAGTCATTGAAGCAAGCAGGATCGACTGAGCCGTGTCACAATCATCACTGTGAGTTTTCCATAACTCCAGCTCAAGTGGCTCAGTGGGCTTAGGCCCGAGAGGTTTTTGTATCGTATACAGTATCCTCTCCGCCCCAAGGACTATCCTTAGGTTCATTTCCCAGTCGGCGAAGTTGGTGCCCTTGAACACATTATCACCCATGATTATGTCACGGACATTTCCCTTGTTTGCCATCTTAACTACGATAATCTAATTATCTAGTTAACGATATGTGGGTACAGTCAAACTGTTACATAAAAAAATAACATTGTATTAGTCCAACTAATGTGTAAGTATTGACGAAATAAGTAGTTGTTGTAAGCGCGTAAAGCTAAGTATCTGAACGATAATTGCAAATTCAATACTAGCCTCCCACTATTTTCTGCAAGTCTCTAACCCTCTGTTGAGTACGGGAAATCCAATTTCCTAGTGGGCTAGGATCCCGTTAAATAACACACAACCTTGACTTTGGCCAACAAATTGTATGATATTTAACTAGGTAGATCTCGAAGATCAATTGGATCCCATCCAATTCCTAGATCCGGTAGGTGGACATCTAAGTCCGAAACATATACATATGTCAATGCATCCATACATTTTCCTAACCATTTCCTCTGAATCAACTAAGCCTTGGCTTTGGCACAACAACCTAATGATTCCAGTTAAGCGGGACCCATTGACGAGGAAAGTTTCGTAATCAATGTCGATGGACAAGAAGTGATCTTGACTTTGGCCAAAAAATCACAACTTGGACAGGACACCGATGTGGAACAAAACTCTCATGATTCAAACACATCCTCAATTGACAAAGGTCTTGACTTTGGCCAACAAACCAATGCCAATTTCGGATCTTGAGAAAGAATCATTCAACGGAAGGAAAATCGCTTAATATTGTTTGAGGGATTTTGCGTAATTGGCAACCAATTAATTTATCTTTGTTAGGTCTCATCATCATACACCCTTAAGCATGCTTCTAAAACATCATAAAGCGCGTAAAGTAAGTAATAGCGATATACGGATGGATATGAACAACAACTTGTTCCTAGAACAAATCACTCCCTTTCCTCTCCCCGCTAGCACTATTATACTCTTACCCAATTACATAATACAATAAGAGAAACCTCATTTACATTGAGGGGAATTAGGTGAGAAGAGAATACAAAGAGACAATAAGAGAAAGGCTGGACACGCAGGTCCAATTTATAAATTCTAAATTTAACAATATTTCTAAAATTACCCTTCCCTTCTAATATCCATCCGATATACACTATTCATACATCACATCCACATTCATTCATTCAAGGCATGTTATACAACCAATCAAATCCAATTAATTAGTCTTTAATTAGGTGACAATACAATGTTCAAAAAATTGTTTGCATTTGCGCGAGTCCAACTCAATTGAGAATAAATACTTATAGTATGAATTCACGAATTATATCGAACTACTCGTTAAATCCAATTTAAGTCGTATTCAATACTAATCCTATTATTTAATTCTAAATTAAATATTTACACTTTTATTGTGCTTTTATAACTTAGATTCCAAATCTAATACAATCGGGTCTCAAAGCCCAACTAACATCTAATGTCCGTTTAATTAAAGCCCGATGGGCTTTCAATTGATTTCTTTAGGCTTGGGTTTTGGTCAATGTATGGGTCAAACCCAATTACCAAGCCCAATAAGGAATCACCCTCATATGCCATAAAATCAATATCAAGCCCATAAGGCCCAATTAAACATAAAAGCCCATTTATTACATTTGGGCTTAAATGGTGTGATTTAGGCCCATTTTGGATCCAATCCAAATGGTCCAAATCTACTTGGCCCAACCAAGCCCATTATGTCCAAATATAATAGTTTTAGGCCCAATTCAAAATTAAGCCCAACTAACCAAATTTTAAAATTCCAAATTTTATAACTTAATTAATTAAAGTGTATTATCATGATTAATCCTTTAAATCAATATTCCCAAAATATCAAATTAATCCATTAATCATATTTTTATCTTAAATATATGTCCAACATTATTTAATCAAAAAATCAAGTCCGTAATCCTCCATCAAGCATTCGGCCAAGGTGATTAAAATGGTTCCGATTTCGTTTTCAATCCAATCGAGTTACAAATCATCATTCCATATTGTTTCAAGTCATCTAATGTCTTAAAATTAAAAAATCATCTAGTCCATATGCTTGCATGTATTCGGCCAAGCCTCATTTGGGTTGGAAAAATTAATCCAATTTATTTTCCATGAAATTGATGATGTATAATCTAAATAACATACATCTAAGCATATTAATCAAGCAAACTCATCAAATCATGCTTCATACAATTTCCGCAAATAACATCCTAATATATTTGCATGCTCTTTAAGCTCAATGATACCATTGTTGGAAAAAATAACCAAGCCCCAAGATCAACAAGAACAAGCAAAATATATAAATACATGAATGAATAAATTGAAGTATGGCGGAATCATACTCACAATACTTGAAAATGGATGCTTAGATGATGCGAAAACTCCTCCCTTGTGCAGTGAAGCTCTCGGCCAAGAAGAAAAGAGGGATTCCAAGTCGAGTTTCATCCTTCCAAGCTCAAGGATTAGTTTCCCATATCACCTATGTATGATCCCTTGAAGGTGCTAGCCTTTGTTGTGATTTTGAATGCACAACTTCTTCAAATCTTGCCACAAAAATTGAAGAAATGGAGAGCCCAAAACTGCATGTAGTTTCGGCAATGTGAGAGAGAGAGGTTGAATGATTTTGTTACAAAAATCAATTTATATTTATGCCATAATATTTATTAAATTAATAATAAACTTATGACACAAATCATGCAATGGCTTAGAGTGTCAAACACTCAATTTCCATGCAAAACCATTGAGTGCATTGTACACTATCTCCATGCAATGCATTAGAATTAAATAATGCATAATATGACATGTGTCATGTGGGCCCCACACGTTTCCAAATGAAAGTGGGCCCACGTGCACTCACGCGTTCGGGTTCGATATTTCCGAAATACCGAACTTACGTCGCGACGTTAATTAAATCGAATTTAAATAAATAATTGCGCCTAGCTAGATTATTATTTACGTCGCTAACGAATTAATTCTAAATTAACTCGTTTGCCTGAATTAAAATCTAATTTTAATTTCGCGACGAAATCGAATTTTGATTATTATATCGAATATAATAATTTTACGATTAATTCCAAATTAATCGTTCTCTCTCTTGTATAGTACTTTATCAAAGATAAAGTCTCTCCGTAATTAATCCAAGATTAATCGAGTTTGAATCATACGTCATTGGTGAATCTTCGGGAAGCGACCCAAGAGATCTCTGGATATGTTGGCAGTAAATACGGCCGTCAGATTATCTGAATACGTACGTACCAAGTACTACGTTTTTACCGATTTACAAGACAAGGTTAGCCTCTAGCAAAATGCCATGCCTACCCAATTCTCCAGAAATATTCTTATTGGAATATAAGATCTATAACAGGCGTAGTATACCGTAGTATAGTGTATATCGAACCAGTATCGGATGATCACATGTAAGGCCTGGGGCTGGAGATGTGTCTGCCCCGTACAATACACATATCGGACATCAAGCAACCAGTCTCTTTGAATCGGATAATCTTGACCTAGTCATATTATCCCGATGGTTGCAACCATTATAGAGTACTAGTTCTGTATCCCTCACGATCATCATCTCCATATGTCTGAAGTGATACTTCCATCTTGACATCACACCCAATACACTACGATTCTCGATAAACCCAGAAGAGGTGTACACAGAACCCGTTAAAGCCCTGGACCACCAAAACTAAAGTTTACCGATTGTCGTAAGTACTAGCGATGCAAGTCTCAGGTTAAGATCATATGCACCTACCCTGAAGCGGACTCCCATAGACACGCAGACATACTACCAATGGGATTCCGCGGGGTCTATCCAGAGCGAAGCTGTTTTCCGTACCATCGGTAAAACACACCTCCTACCGCACTTGCATAAGTATCCTATACTTAAATATATGAGAACTATGCCGTTGTGCCCTCACAACATGCACAAGTGCAGTACTAGTCTATTCCGCATTATCGATGTCCAATCTCGATAATACTACGACTAGGGATATTTAATGATTAAACCTTTAGGGATTGATACCGTCTCATATCATCACAATCCGGAACTAATCATAGAGACTCTTACCATTTATATCAAAGTAAATAAATTACAAAACGGTAAAAGGCAATTTCATTACTACATAGTTAATTTTGTACAATAATACAATATCATTTACAAAATAGTGACGCTATGGGTCATAACTGTCTAACAACAACTTGTCACTTGTGATTGATGGTAGTGGTTGGATGGCTTAAATGCCATTTACCAAATTTTGAATTTGGTATATCTTTATTTGTTTTTGGAAATACAAACCAACTAACACATTTTTCTCTTTCTCTCTTCCTAACTCTCGGCCTTGGGCCATTTCTTCTCCAAATTTTCTGCAAATGCCGTGAGCATGGAGAAGCCAAAGGGAAATGTTTGCTGTAAATTTTTCCGAGGTGCTAGCACACGTTAGGAGTCTTGCGAAGGTGATAGGGAAACCCACCCGTGGGCATGGAATGGACACCAAAGCTTGGAGCTTGGCCGACCAAATGGAGCCCAAAATGTAGGAGCAAAACCGAGAGCACCATGGAAGGAAAGCTTGAAGATTTTTGTTGTACCTCGCATCGCAAAAGCCGATCAATGTAAGTATGATTCCGCCATACCTCTTTGAGTATTCACACTTGATTTCTTGCTTGAATCGATCTTGGGACTAACCTAGAAACCCAACAATGGTATCTTGAGCCATTTTGAGAATGAAATTGAAATTGGGTAAAATTGATTTGAGCATGTTTGAGTGAAATTGATTGTTTGAATATGCTTGAATGATGATAACATAGTGTTATGCATGATTAATTTGATGAAAATTGAGTTGGATCAAATTTTCCCCAATGTTGAGGCTTGGCCGAAACTTTGAGGGCGCCCTAAGTCATGGTATTTTTTTATTTTGATCATTGGATGAGTTGAAATCATTTGGGAAATATTGATTTGAGATTTAATTGGATTGAATTTTGAATCGGACATGAAAAACCTAAAATATCGTGACTTGTGAAGCATGGAAAATGATTGATTTTTGATTCAAATGTGTTGGACATGTGTTGATGATGATAAACATAATTAATTGTGTAAATTGATGTTTTGGAAATATTAATTTGTTTAATTAATTATGGCATACACTTTAGGTTAATTAAATTATGAAATTTGGAATTTTGGTAATTTAATTAATTGGGCCAAATTTGGAATTGGGCTTGTAAAAGTTGTAATTGGGCTTAATGGGCTTGGTTGGGCCAAGTTTGGTTTAAGCTAATTGGTTGGATCCAATTGGGCCCAAAACCATATCCATAAAGTCCAAATATGACTTAATGGACCTTTAATTTTAATTGGGCCTAATGGGCCTAAGTTGATCTCTTGGAAAATAATGGTGATTCCTTAAATGGGCTTTGGTATTTGGGTTTGACCCATATTGACCAAATGTCCATGCCTTATGAAATTAATTGAAAGCCTATTGGACTTTAATTAAATTGACATTGGATGTTAATCGGGCTTTGAGACCCGTAACGATTAGATTTAGAATCTAAGTCGTAAAGGCACATTAAAAAGTGAAATTATTTAATTTAGAATTAAATATAGAATTAGTATTAAATACAAATTAAATTGGATTTAATGTTGTAGTTTAATATAATTCAAGAATTCGTACTTTGAGTACTTAATCGCAAAACGAGTTTGACTCGCGCAAAATCAAATTGTTGTTTGAACATTGGATGGTCATTAATTTTCAGATTAATTAATTAGATTAGATTGATTGATAACATGCTTGTGTGAATACATGGATGTGATGTATGAATAATGTATATCGGATGGATATTAGATGGGTGAGGGCAATTTTGGAAATTGTTGTAATAAATTTAGAATTTATTAATTGGACCTGCGTGTCCAGCCTATTACCTCTTGACTCTTTGTATTTCTCTTCTCACATATTCCCCTCAATGTAAATGAGGTTTCTTTAGAAGTGTTATGTAATTGGGTAGAAGTAATACTTGTGCTAGCGGGAGAGAGGAAATGGATAGATTTGTTCTAGGAACAATGTGTATAAATATCCATCTGCATATCATTATTATATTTATTTATACGTGCCTTATTATGTTTTTAGAATGCATGTTTAAGGGTGTATGATGATAAGACCTTAACAAAGATAATTAATTGGTTGCCAATTACGCGAAAAACTCTCACTACATATTAAGCGTTTTTCCTTCCATTGAGTGATTCTTACTCAAGATCCAAGACTGGCACTGGTTTGTTGGCCAAAGTCAAGACCTTTGTCCATCGAGGATGTGTTTGAATCATGAAGGCTTTGTTCCATATCGGTGTCTTGTCCAAGTTGTGATTTGTTGGCCAAAGTCAAGATCACTTCTTGTCCATCGACATCGATTATGAAGCTTTCCAAGGTCAATGGGTTCCGCTTAACTGGGATCACTAAGTTTATTGTGCCAAAGCCAAGACTTATTTGATTCAGAGGAAAAAGGTTAGGGAATATATTGGATATATTGGCATATATAAGATATATGTTTCGGACTTGGATGTCCACCTACTGGATCTGGGAATTGGATGGGATCCAATTGATCTTAGAGATCTACCTAGTTAATTATCATACAATTTGTTGGCCAAAGTCAAGATTGTGTGTTATTTAACGGGATCCTAGCCCACTAGGAAACAAGGTTTCCCGAGTACTCCACAGAGGGTTAGAGGCTCGCCGAAAAATAGTGGGAGGCAAGTATTAAATTTGCAATATTCGTTTAGTTACTTGCCATACGCGCTCATTTAAATTTTTCATCGTTACATTAATATATTAGTTGGACTAATATTTAATCGTTGTTTTATAATTAAACAGTTGGACTGTATTCAAACTATTTCAATTAATAGTTGATTTTATAATTGGATTATAGTAATCAATATAATTGAATTTAACCTACTAAAATTATAGTTGATTATATAGTTAGACTATAGTAATCATTAAAATCAATAGTACCTAAAATCGTTGATTGGATAGTTGGACTATAGCAATCAAGATGAATGAAAGATTAGCATTTAAAACATAATCCTGGGTGAAAATGTATTTAAATGGCTTTAATTTTCAGATTGAGAATAAAATCTCAGGATAGTCATGGGTGACCGAGAAGTTACTTTATTTGAAAAGAGTGACATCTCGAACCTAAGCCCGAAGTTGAGCAAATAGTAGAACATGATATTTGGAATATTCATGTGATGATAACATAAGTGCTTAATCCATTATGCTTGCCAAATATACTCCTTAATTTCTTAATCAGAACTAAGGATTAGATCCTTATAGTATGATAATGAAATTGAAGGATCTTCATAGATCTATCATTAGATCTTAAAAGTACAAATTGTAATAGAAAACTCTTGGAGAGTAAATGGCTATACTCAATGAGTCAAAGCCAGAGTTTGTAATAAGGCAAGAAGCGCAAGGCGCATCTTACTTCAACATTCTGGAAGGCCAAGGCTTGGCCAAAGGCTTCTGGAGTGTGGAAAAGGGGCAAAGGAAAAGTCATTATAATCTTCTGGGAAGAAAAAAGGACATATCCCAAGATGTCTGCCTAAACTGTGGCAAACGGAGTCACTGGAAGCGTGACTTCCGTATGGACAAGGCAGACATGAAGGAAGAAAAGACGGGGCAAAGCTCCGACTTCAAATATGTTTGTCATAAACATGTTCACTACTAGTATTAAAATTGGATTTTAGATACTGGATGTGGTACATAAATATGTACTGGTGTGCAGAATCTGCTGACAAGCAGGATACTGACTTCGGTTGAGATTTATCTATGAATCAGAAACGGGACGAGAGTCGTTGTTTTAACCGTAGATACCTAAGTTTAAGAACTACCCTTCGGGTGTGTACTTAAATTAGGAAATTGTTACAATGTAACTAGTTTGACTAGAAACATTATCTATATATCAGGGTTTAACCCGTTGCGGGTATACCTTTATATTCTAAAACACTAAAGTGTTTCATTTTTATAAAGATGATATTGAGATAATCACATTAGATGTGAATAACAGTATTTATATTTTGAATATAAATAAATCTCATACATATAATAGGACAAAGAAATAGCTCAAACTGATTTAATTAGTTGAGACTTATTTGTGGCAATGTTGTCTGGGACACATTAAACAAGACTCTTATATCCACACTTTCGAAGAGTGGATACTAGGACGGATTTGATTCTATTCAAATGATGTCTACGAATCTAGTTTATTGGGCAAAGTGCCTAAAACACCTTTTACTTGGTAAAAGTGCAATTGCCACCGATCTGTTAGCCCTCGTTCATAGTGACGTAAGTGGGCCCATGTCTAGCTAGGCTAGAGGTGGACATGAATACTTCGAAACTTTTACGGATGTGGCATCGCGTTATGGTTATGTGTTTCTTGTGAAACACGGATCGAAAACTTTTGATGAATTCAAAGAGTTTCGACACGAAGTAAATAAACAGATCGACAAAAGTATTAAAACCGTCACGGTTAGACCATGATGGAAAATACTTAAGCAATAAGTTTCTCAAATACTTGAAAGAGTATAATATTCTTTCAATGAGGACTCCTCCCGGAACACATCAGTTTGACGGTGTGTCCGAACAGAGAAACCAAATTTTGTTGGACATGATAAGGTTAATCATGAGTCGCTATGAGCTACCATTTCCTTCAAGGGATACGCATAAACAGTGCAAAACTTATTTTGAATAAGGTTCCATAAAAATCTGTTTGACAGATTTCATATTAGATATGAACAGGAAAGAAACTGGGTTTTCTCATTCCTGAAGATTTGGGAATGCTGGGCATATGTTTGGATGATACCAAACTAGAACCCAAATCGGATAAGTGCCTAATTGTGGGTTATCCTAGGGAAACCAAATATAGTACTTATACAACTCACTAGAGAACAATGTAATTGTTTCTCTCTATGCGGTTTTCCTAAGAGGAATACCTATATGCAGTGGTAAGTGGGAGGAAAGTAAAACTCGATGAAAATCGAAGTAATACTATTCCAGGCACCGATTCCTTAATGGAACAGAAATAGTTCATCAAGGATGAAACTATACCAATAATCTTCAAATACACAAGAACCGCGATAGTCGAGGAGAGTCAGAAAACAACCTGTGAGGTATGGGTTTCTAATCTCACCTCGTAAAGATGTCAATCTTATTGAGGAATACGAACTGACTACGTATGAGGAAGTGATACAAGGTATCAACTTCCTATTATGGCAGAGTGCCATGAAGTCAAAAATGGATTCCATGTAAACCAACCAAGTTTAGACACTGGTTGTTGTACCGGAAGGCATTGTGCCTATTGGTACTATATAAGTCTTCAAGGAAGACAAACATGGAAGGCAACATACCAACATACTAAGCTAGGCTTGTAGCGAAAAGGTATCGTTATCAACATTTTGTCGATTATGACGGAACCTTTTAACTATTGCCATGGTTAAATCCATTTGGATAATGCTTGCTGATGCTGCATGTTTCATTTATGAAATATGGCAGCTGAACGTCAAAATCACTTTCCTTAAAAGGAAACCTTTTGGAGGATGTTTACAACATCTTGACGGTTTTGTCGTACCAAAACGAGCAAACAAGGTTTGCAAGTTATTCGATCCATTTATGGATTGAAGCATGCATAGCGTTCTTGGAATTGTCGTTTTGATGTAACCACAATGGTATATGATTTAATTCAAAACGAAATGATTCTTGTGTATATTAGAAGGTTAGTGGGAGCGCTCTGACAATGAATGTCCTATAAAATAATAATGATATGTCATTTCTTGGAAATGATATTCCCATAATACAATCGGTGAAACCTTGGCTTTCATGAAAATTCTCCGTAGAATTCTTGGGAGAGACAACCTTTATTCTAGGAATAGAGATCTACTGGGATAGATCTAAAATTTGTTGGTAGTCTCCGAGGACTTGTACATTGAAAAATGTACGCGACCTGGTGTCTCATATACTTTGAGCATATGTAGTCACAATCAGGCCAATCCAAGTGATAGTCACTGGATTGATGTTAAGAACATCCTTTAGTATCTTAGATGAACTAATGATGCTGTCTTATACTATGGAGAAGGAGAACTTGAAGTGACTGGGTTCACTGCTGCAAGTTTCCAAACCGATAAAACGACTATTAGTCGTAATAAGGGTACTATAAAGTTTGAATAACGAAACAGTGAGCTGAAAATCTTCCAAGCAAGATACTGTTACCGAATAAACAACAAAAGTGGATTATTGCTGCAGCTGAGGCAGCAATTGAAGCCTTTTGGATCAATAATAATCCTAATCAGATTAGGAGTAGTTCTATTAGCAGGTGAGCTAGGCTACAGCACAGGCTAAAGAATTAATGGTCTCATCAACGATCCAGATATATACTTCAAATATTCATCTGATTCGTTCGGATCATACATCGTGGCGATGTGATGATCGAATAAATCGCATCAGACGATAATCATGCAAATCCGCTGACAAGCATTTTCTCAGCAGAAGTTTGAGCGAACCGTATAAAGTTTGGAAATTGCCCTTTTATCATTTGTAATTGGATTACCTAGATGTATAAATGATAAAAGGTCCATATGATTAGTTCCGGATTGAGATGATATGAGACAGTATCAATCCACGAAGGTTTAATCATTAAATATCCCTAGTCAGAGTATTATCGAGATTGGACATCGATAATGCGTAAAAGACTAGTATTACACTTGTGTGCGTTGTGGGAGCATAACGACATAGTTCTCATATATTTGAGTATAGAATACTCATGCAAGTGTAATAGGAGGTTGTGTTTACCGACGGTACGGAAACAGCTTCGCTCTGGATAGACCCCTCGGAATTCCATTGGTAGTATGACTATATGTCTATGGGAGTCCGAATCAGGGTAGGTGTATTTGGTCTTAACCTGAGACTTGCACCGCTAATACTTGCGACAATCAATATACTTTGGTTTTGTTGGTCCAGGGCTTTAACAGGTTATGTGTACGCCTATTCTGGGTATATTGAGAATCATAGTGTATTGGGTGTGATGTCAAGACGGAAGTATCACTCCAGTCATAGTGGAGATGATGATCACGTAGGATACGGAACTAGTGCTCTTATGTACTGCAGTCATCGGGATAATATGACTAGGTCATGATTATTCGATTATAGAGACTAGTTACCAGAGATCCGATATGTGCTTCGTACGGGGCAGACACAATTCCAGCCCCAGGCCTAGCACATGACATCCGATGCTGGATCGTAATACGCAATACTACGTATACTATGCCAGATATAGATCACATATTCCTTTAAGAATATTTCTGGAGAATTGGGTAGGTACGGTACTTTGCTAGAAGCCAACCATGTCTTGTAAATCGGTAAAATCGTAGTACTAGGTACGTACGTGTTCGGATAGTCCGACGACCGGATTTACTACCAACATATCCGAGGATCTCATGGGTTGCTTCCCGAAGATTCACCGATGACGTATGACTCGCACTTTATTAATCTGGGATTAATTAGATGAGAGATAAAATTAATTTGGGATTAATTACGGAGATATTTTATCTGGGATAAAATATTATTTAAAGAGAGAGAACGATTAATTTGGAATTAATCGATAAAATAATATATTCGATATATTATACGAAATTAGATTTGGATGCGGAATTAAAATTAGATTTTAATTCGGGCGAACGAGTTAATTTAGAATTAATTCGCTAGCGACGTGAATAGTAATTTTGCTAGGCAAAATTATTTAATTAAATTTGATTTAATTACATCGCAACGGAAAATTCGTTAATTCAAAATTAGCGAACCCGAGCCCGGGAGTGTTTGCAGGCCTACTCGCATTTCAAATTCAAGTGCGGCCCACAAGTCACATCAAGCGTCAAATCATTAGTCACTTTGATTGATGTGATGTCTAGTCACTTTGAGTGATGTGACAACTTGTCACTTGTGATTGATGGTAGTGGTTGGATGGTTTAAATGCCATTTACCAAATTTTGAATTTGGTATATCTTTATTTGTTTTTGGAAATACAAACCAACTAACACATTTTTATCTTTCTCTCTTCCTAACTTTCTGCCTTGGGCCATTTCTTCTCCAAATTTTCTACAATTGTCGTGAGCATGGAGAAGCCAAAGGGAAAGATTTGCGGCACATTTTTCCGAGGTGCTAGCACACATTAGGAGTCTTGCGAAGGTGATAGGGAAACCCACCCGTGGGCATAGAATGCACACCCAAGCTTGGAGCTTGGCCGACCGAATGGAGCCCAAAATGGAGGAGCAAAACCGAGAGCACCATGGAAGGAAAGCTTGAAGATTTTTGTTGTTCCTCGCATCGCAAAAGCCGATCAATGTAAGTATGATTCCGCCATACCTCTTTGAGTATTCACACATGATTTATTGCTTGAATCGATCTTGGGACTAACCTAGAAACCCAACATGTATGTTACTATGCATATTGATAATACCTGCCAACTGAGCATATGAAGATTTATTTTAGTCAGTATTATGGAGAATTCACAAATTAAATAATTCAAAAAGAAATAAACAAAAATTAACTTGTTCTGAAAATGGGTTGAAATACGTATCAGGAGTGGGAACTCCTTACTCAGATATCTCTCACCAATTTCACCTTTTTAGTCAAAATAAAAACACAAAAACGTGATATATTTTTGTAATTTTTTTTAAAAGTTTTCAATTTTTTTGTATTTTTTGAAAAATTTAGGACTAAAAATAAAAACAACACAAAACTAAAAATAAGATACTGATCAACTAATTCCCTCCCCCAAACCTAAATGAGACATTGTCCCCAATGTCTTAAACAGTAGAAGAAGAGTTTAGAAGATAGTACCTGGTTAGCTGAAATTATACAGGAAATTAAAGGTTAAGATCCAGATTAATCCGACGCCTCTTACCACGATCGTCCTCAGACCAATTTATCTTTGAAATGATAGGGTCAATTTGTGGTTCATAAGCTAAGATTTGGTCAATTAGATCCGGAGCAGTTATGGCAGTAAAGAGAAGTTCTTTTAAAAGTTTTGACACGAACCCATTTCTCCGGGCATCATCAAGAAACACATAAAGAAAATCATAAAATTCATCAACATTAAACAGCCCAATTGGTTTCTGGTGTATGTTCAAGTTCGCCCAAGATAACACTATAAAAATTTCCTCCAATGTGCCCAACCCACCTGGCAAAGCAATAAAAGCATCAGCACGGTTAATCATTTCTACCAATCGTTCAGACATACCTGGCACGATCAGTTCCTCTCCGTTTGATGGTTCAATAAGATTTGCCTCTGCCAAGGGTTTTGGGATGATTCCCAAAACGTGACTGCCTCTTTCCTGTACGGCCTTTGAAACGATCCCTATTAGTCCAAGATTGCCTCCGCCATATACTAAGTGCATATTTTTTACAGCTAAGACTCGACCCAATTCCTGTGATGCTTCTACGTATTGTGGCTTAGTACCAACACTAGTACCGCAAAACACATAGATGTTTTCAACTCGTCTTCTTGAAGTGGCTTCCATGTTTTACTCTAGATGTCTTCAAAAGTGCAATGATGAGTTGAATTTATAACACCTGAAAAGGGTGAGTAATAATAACACTAGTATCTTCCAAAGGATGATTGTTAGCTAAACAATAAAATAAATCGTGAAAGGTCAAAAAGTCTGGATTCTGTCTACGAAAATAAAGATAATTACAACAGAAAAGCAAATCAAAGCAATAATTAAGGCAACATAATTATGTACGCAATACGCCACTCGTTTGGTATATAAATCCATTAGGATGCGTCTCAAGAATCCATTTCTTACTCAGCCATTGCTAATGAATTAGCTCTCATCTTTGCCAAACATCATTCCTTCTGTCTTATGCTTTGGTTGAGCTTTTCCCTACAAAAATAACACACAAAATTAAAAACTCTACGACATATATACACAAAATATAAAAATAGAAATTTCAACAAAGTGCATGGGTTGCCTCCCTACTAGCGCTAAATATTTCGTCTTCAGCCAGACGTGACTGAAATCTATCCGTCAAGGAGGTTTCAGCGTCTTTTTGGATGTCCGATTAAAGACATTTCCATGCGCGTTGCTTTTGAAGGGTCTCTTCCAATGGTAAGGTGACAAAAAGAGTTTTGTCCCATTCAGTGCTTGTGCCACCTTTTTAACCTTTGTCGCTCCAGTGGTTTTTTGAAAAGAAAGAAATAAGATCAGGAGGTCTCGTATGGTGCTTGACTTGGAATGAGAGTTCCATTCTGTCAAGCTTCTGGGTGATATCTTTGATTTGTACTCCCCAAAACAGTGATGTTTCGCCTGAATGCTCTGGATCTTTAATAAGGTCAGACATTTGCTCCTCCATTTGCTCTGTTTCTTACTCCATCTTTTCTTCACAGATGTATTTTAGGATTTTCGCGTTCAGTTTTTCATCTGTCATCTTTGAAAAATATGCTCCATAAGTGTCAACCTGAGGATGTAAAGATATGTCTGATTTTAGGTCTTCATCCTCTGATATGACTGAAAGGAATGGTTCAGATAGATCTTCTTCAAACATCAATGCAATGGACGCTCCAAGATCTTCATTTTGAGGATACAGAGTTCCATCCTCAATTGTTGTTGGTGCAGTTGGTACAAACAACTCAACTTCTTCATCAGAGTCAGAATCTGAATAATAAAAATCAAATCGAGACTTCGCTGGTTTGGGTTCCTGAACTGATACCTCAGATTCCTGATACTGCTCAGCCTCTTCCTCTACTAAAATGTCATCGTGAAATGCTTGGTACTCGAAGGCTCCGTCAGTTTCATCTGAAAATGCTCATTGCGGTATGTAGCTCTGATTTTCTATTAATTGTCTCGTTTGTTCTGTCAGTCTCTGAATGGATGCTGATTGTCTCTGAATACTTTCGAATTGATTTTGGACTGATTCAAGCATCATATCCAACTTTTCGTCTTGTTTCTTGAACCAATCTTTGAGCATATCAACCATCTGATCTTCCTCTGATGGTTCTGGTTCTTGATGAAAATCGTAGATGGATGGTGGATAAGATGGAAAGTATGATGGTTCTTCGTACCTTGAATGATTCCAATAATTCTACCACTCTGAAAGGTATATACATTGATTGCTAGGGTGGTTACCATCACATATCACACATCTCCCCATTTCGTTCTGATGAGCAAATGTAGTATTGCTTGATTCTGACATCCAGTGATAATTATTGGGCTGGACAACATTCCTCAGAAAACCAGACTGTTGCTCCCAGATTTGGGGTGTATCTTCTAATAAAGCTCGTGATCTCTCAATCTCCCAATAATGTTCCATTTTTCATCCACCTGAAAACAAAATAAAGAAATAAAAATTACAGATAAAAATAAAGAAAATTAGATACAAGTAAATTAGATAACTTCAAAATTAATAACTCAAGAAAAATAAGTCCCCGGCAACGGCGCCAAAAACTTGACCGGCGTAAACACACACGTATAATGCAAGCGTATGTATCATTCAAGTAGTATAAAAATATCGATCCCACGAGGACTTAATTCCTACCGTTGTTATTAATTATTGATACTATTTATTTACAAATATCTAATTATAGGGAGATGGGAATTGATTGCTTTTGGTTGGTTGAATGTGGATTTGCTAATAACTTATAGTGGAAGAGATATTTGATATCGATTTCGGTAGTTAGCATTGAACCATAGATCTAAAATTATTCGTAGCTTACTACGATCAAGTTTTGAACTTGATTTAGCTTTTGTTATGAATTGTTCATAAAATATGCAAATTATTTGCGCAGTAAAAGTAAAGTGAGCTTATTAAAGGTTTGACCTTTATAGTATGACAGTGAAAAAAGTTATACTCTGTGATCTATAGTAGATTCTGAGAAAACTTGTCTCTAGTCACACTGATTGAATAATTAAAGATATGTTGGTTAATGTTGATATTAAACTATGTATTTTGGCTAAAAAATTCAAAGTGGCGTTCCTGAATATTTTCTTCGTATGAGAAATCTGTTGTGGTTTCTTTGTTTAAAGAGTTCATTGTAGAATGGCCCTGGATTTTATATTCTGCTGAGATTACAGTTTGATATACTAGCTTATAGAGCCTATTGTAGACTCGGATAAGCTTTCCGGAAATCTGTGTTCTCTAATTTTGATACAGTCAGATTGTCTGATTTTATCAAAGTATAAAGAATACATATATGATAGTAGGTTCAGTTGGAGCGTACAAATTTCTTTCTAGTGTTGTATATCCTAATAATATTATCATTATTAATGTAATAATGAAATGTTTGTGAGGTAAAAAGTTTACCTAAGTCTTCTTTTCTCCGTGATAGCAGTGAGAGTAGTCTATGCTATATTTGATATAAAGTTTTATATATGATATAAAACTAAAAGACTTGTGAGAAACTCCCATTAGTCGTGCATTAAATATGATCTAATAAAGGACAAAATAAAACTATCTGAATGACAGTTAGTATAACTGTTTGACAGTTAATGTGTCTTTTGTATATAGTATTTATCTTTCGTAAATGATGATTCCTTTGTCGAAAGAGAAATTGATTAGAATGTCTAAACAATCTTATGCATTATAGGATGATGGCATAATGAATATTGTATTATGTACGATTAAAGATATTAATTTAATTGTAATTGTTACGAGTTATTTTGATATGCTGCAGACCATAGGATGTGTCTTGAAACATGTTCTTTATTATCCTTGAGATATTAAGAACAAGTTTCTTATTCATGGAGAATATAGTCCGCAACCATTAGGGTCAGATTAGTTTTGAGACTTATTATGACGTTGGATGGTCTACGTCATATAAAGTGAGAAAAGGTGCAGTGGGAGTGTCACCGTTGATTCTACTGAATCAATAGAATTAGTTGTAATTTATGAAGTAATGACTTATGAAGTTACATAGTGACCTTATAGATTAGAAGTTTTGATATTAATGTTGTGCTTGTGGTTGTCTCATAGTATTTTGGATTTGATATCTTAAATACATAGACAACTTAGAAACTATAACACAATATTGATATCGCATCTAAGTCATATTGATGTAGAACTTGGGTCTTACAAAATATGAATGATGATGGTTAAGGGAAACAATTGGGTTTGTTGGACAGACTCAAATTTGTTATAGCGGGCTTACTTGTTGTTGCCTACCTCTTGAGTGCAACGTGAGCTCTTGAAGGCCATAGTATGTGATACACATTGAGATGTGTATATGATACCGTGGATTGGCACTAGAACATGTGGGAGAAATTGTTAGGGTTGGTGCTCGGAGTGCCAATCCGGATCGTATTTATGTCCGATTCATAAATACAAATAATTCATTTTTCCATAATATTCCTTATTTAATGGTAGCACCTTTTGTCTTTTATACACATATTCGATCTAATTACGATTAGATATCTAATTAGGATTAGATTGAAACTAAATATGATTTAGTGATACGTGTATATTAGACAAAGACCCTAGGATTTACAACGTAGTGCGCAGTTACAACGTTGTTTGTAATTGACATTGGGAAGCGTCACTATAAGTTGTATATCCTTAAATAAAGTTCCTGGTCAAGATTTACTAACACGAGTCAGTTAGTAAAATCCGTTGAGACCAGTACATGTTGTATATCGTGACTTGATCCAATGGTTTATTCCAATGAACCATGAGTCTCAGGAGACTCATATAGAGATGTAGGTGTTTATTTGATAAACACTGAATGACTCACTGAAGATTTCCTAATAAATGGTACACCAACGTCAATAGGAATCTTCTCGAGTTCAGAGAGCATAATGGTCCTTCGACTTGATATACCACTATGGATATATGAGTTATCATCTACACTTTGATGGCAGTCACGTCACCGATCTATTTAGATCAGACCTCTGCCTGTTCGTTGGGTGTGGATTGATGCTCATGAAATCATGTGCGTATCAAGATAGAATCCTTCATTACTGTGTACAGGGCATATGCATCCTACACGTGTTTGTGATCTAGTAAATCCTTGGCCATGGTATAACTTCGGAATCAAGTTCCGAGTGTTATTTAGAGATCGTAAATTTGAAAGTCGACTATATTATACCATATGGATTTGACGTTCTTATCTATATCCCAGGTATAATATGGATAGCCTGTGACGGAGGGATTATACGTATGCAATGACCTATACTTGCATAGTTTAGCGAGATTATCTGTGGTCGTCATAATTCATGAGTGGGTGAATTATGGACACGAAATTGGATTTTGTGACGGATAAACCTAAAATTAGAGAATCCCACAATATGAAGTGTACTCGTTGAGCACTTGGGCAACGCGTTATGAATAATACAGATTATTCATAATACTTCATCGGATTAAATGAGTTAATTCGAATCGTTTAAACGGTTAAACGAAAACACATCCATATGGGCATTTTTGGTCAATCGTAATTATTGTGTATTTGTATTTGATACATAATTTGATTAAATACACATTAATTAAGTGTCAAATGAGACTTTGACACATGCCATTAATATATGTATTTGTTATTTAATGTAAATAAAAATATATATATAATAATTATTATATTAATTAATTATTTAGATATTTAAATGTTAAATATTTGAATAATTAAATAATATCAATTTTTCATAATTGTTATGATAAATATTTAATTATTATTGGTGACATGTGCCATTTTTTAATTAAACTTTAGGTGTGCAAATTTGATTTGTTAACATAAAGTTTAATCTTAATTTTATGAAATTAATTTTGAAAAATGACCAATTTACCCTTATTAAGTCGACAATGAGGTGTTTTTAAAGTTAGAAAATTTTTGTTTTCTTTTTAACATCTTCAATGGCCGAAAACTTCATCCTAAAAAAGCTCTCAATTTCACTTGATGATTCAAGTTGAGAAATGAGGAAAACAAAAAAAAGGCTTAAGGCATTACAGGATTAAAGGTAATTCTACATATCCCTAAAGCTTAGAAATCACGTTTCTTGTTTCTTGAAGATCTAGTGAGATCGAGGATTTCTTTGTTTCCATAAATTTGGGGCTTTTAGATTTGGAGGCTGGAATTGGAAACTTATTGCATGTGTGAAGTTGTTTTGAATGATATTATTGTAATATTGGTTCAATTTGATCATTTGATGATATGTTTCCATTCTAGAGTGTTATGACCACTCTTGTAATGCCTAGAATTGTTATTGAGTACTTCATTTATGGTGACTTTGGTTAGTGTTAAGATTAATTAGATTAATGTTGGAAAATTGGATTTTAAGCATGAAAAAATTGATAATTTTACTTCTGGATCAGATCTGAAAATATTGTTCATATGGTGATGAAAGTTATGTCATATAAATGTATTGGATGTGTTTTGGGTATTGGAACAATTGCCGGAAATTATTTCGGAGTTGAAATATGTGAAAACGGTGAAAAACGGCGTTACCGGGTGACTTTGAGCCAACCGAGTGACGGTTACCCAAACAGTGAATTGATCATTGTTCGGGCAGCCCATGAACTGCTCAGGTACTATTGGGGCTAACCTGGGCCGACCCCATGTGCATTGGGTAGTCGGTTCGGTCAAAAACGCATTTTATGTCATTTTGCGGAAAAACGTTTTCGTAAAAGTTTCGCGATGTTTCTTAACTATTTATGTCGTTATTTGATATCGAATAAATATGTTTAGGTGAAATATGAAAGAATTATTCATATTAGATATTGAATAATTTATTAGGTAATTTAAAAACTTTTAAAATTACGATTTCGCCCGAATAGCGCTTCCGCCGCGCCCGTGCCCAAAACCCCAACAGTTCTGCCTAAAAAATACACTATGGTGCGTCACGACGCGCACTCTGAATTACAGAAGACGACCCGTTTTCACTCTGATTTTACCAATTTTTCGCTCGATAAGTCCGATTTGGTCTTATTATGATCTAGGCCTACAAAACTTATTCAAAACACATGAAAATGTTCATAAAGCTCAAATTAATCCATAAAATGCAGGATATATGGACGATAAATATAGAGATATTGATCGTTCAACATTACGTACTCATTTGGAATTTAGTGAGATGTGTTATTATTATAAAGCACTATCCAATTAGATAATAAGGTGATGTGGTGGTGTTAAAATCACTTGATTTTCTTTCATTCGGATATATAATAATTATTTAATTTCATATGTTAGGTAGTTTGATATTACCATATTATTAATGAAAAATAAAGTAAGCTAACACTTCTCAAATTTCAAAAAATAATTAGTGACCCATCATTTTTAATGCAAACTATATATTTAAATTAAGTAATTATAGCATTATTGATTTTTTTTCAATTAATTATGTTAATTTTATAGAAGTTTTTATTTAGCATATATACGATTAAAGGTCAACCAAGTCAAATCATATGGTTGGCATCTTCACCTTAAATGGAGCATATATGGTGCAATTTCCTCGTAAGTGGTCGTTAAAATTATATTAATGGGTATTTTAGTTATTTTATTATAATAAATATATGAGATAAATTTGGGCTAAGAACTCAAACGATATTGTGTCTCAATCGACACTTGAACCCCGACGACACATCTTGGCATCCAACTTGTCCACGCGACAAACTCGCTTGAAATCAAGTTTCATGTCCTTCATCTGGCCCAAATGATGCCATGGGCCACTCTCAAAGCCCATCAACAAGGACATTTCGGTCAACAATCACTTCCAATTGACACTCAATCTACTGGATTACTATATGTCGGGGCTATCGAAAACCATACTTTCTTCAGCCTGCCAGTTGGGCCAACTTTTAGGTTTATTATAATTCCTACCATACCTGTTGGAATTAGATTGCTCATCACAGGACTATCGACAGTCAGCTATCAACAGCCATGAGCCTACACCCAAGACTCTCACAATAGTTACACTTCACAATTACGTTGGAAACCCCGCAGCCAAACCACCCAACCTGGGTTAAGCGAAGCAGGTAAAAACCCCCGGCTGTCCCAGCCTCTTACAAGAAATGGACCTATGGGCTCGAACTTAGGACCTGACAACCAAGTCTTAAGCCATTTACTACCAAGCCACCCCTTTTGGGGGCCCACGAGCCTATACACCCAAAAGAGTAAAGAGTCCATACGACCCAAAGGTCTCCAAGAGACACATGCCGTATTACTTAATGTCTCATCCAACATTACTTGAATAATGTCCCACCCAACATTGCCTCATATCATGCAATGTCTCAGTAGACATTGTTCACCACTCTACACACGACTAATTCATTCTCAACAAGGAAACTAAATATTTGGACCAAGACAAACCACCTACAAATACGATAGTCAAGTCTAAATACAATTGGGATTACACCTAATCCCGGATACCTATTTACTCCTAATTCAATCCCAACTCAACTAACTTCTCCTAATAGGATTAGAATTTGACTATTCCAAGGAATCCTAATCCAACTAAGAGGCTACTTCCACAGCCTATAAATTGAGAGCAGGTCAAGTGGTTGAGGCATTCATGATTTGGTTCTCACACTCGAGTTCTCAAATCATATCACTCCATAAACACCAGTTTACCGCCCTCACATAAACAAACCACGAAGATCAAGGTAACTCTTTGCCTTATTCTTCCTCTTTTCTGCTTATCACTACTGCTGACTTGAGTGCGAGAGTCCCTACAACATTCACTACACTGATGGGTAGTTACTCTGCGTTCTCTCTGTCTTTATTTTACAGGATCGTTCGTGCCCTCATTTTATGAATTTTCGATTGTGGACTGAAGGCGAAATTCATCGTCTATAATTTGACGTCCACTGTAGGGCCCCAATGATTCATAGCAAACAAAATTTTTAGTCAATCTACAACTAAAATCACAAACCATACATGGCTTCCAGGAATGAAGAAACCCCAGACACCATATCTGCTCAACTGACCGTTTTGCAAGAACTATTGCGGGCATTGGAGAAAGAAAACCTCATAATGCGAAGTACAAAAAAAACTCATAATACGAAGTACCAACACCAGTCTCCAAAGACAGTTTGAGCAGATAACATCAACTTCTCAGCACTGAGGATTCCACTATCAGCCTAATAGCCCCATGTTCCAAACCAATCTGTTGGGGGCTTTTGATGATGCTATAGATCGCGATCGGCCCCCAGCATACCACTCAAAAAGGCGTCAACTGCCTAATAATCTGCATCCAGAAAAACCCGCCCAATAAGTCATCTCTTGCATGCACAAAGAAATGGAAGAGTTTAAGGAAGCGATCCTTCCCGCCTACTCGGTGTAAGGTCTCCGATCAAGAGTCTGGCTGGAACAATCTCAAACACACCCTTCCATGAGTCTATTACTTCAGTAGAACTCTTCCGGAAGTTCAGCCCTGGGTCTACTGACGCATACGACCATACAGTCAATTATAAGTACAAGATAATGTCTATGGCCCTTACACCAAACCAATGGGAAGCCGACATGTGTAGAGGATTCAGTGAAATGCTTGCAGACCCAGCCCTAACCTGGTTCATCAATATCCCATATCGATCTATCAAATCCTATTAGGAGTTAGCAGACAAATTCGTGGAGCACTTTATAAGATCTTGTAAGTTCAAGAAGACCACGAATAACCTAAACATCATTTAGTAGTGAAAGAGAGAATCTCTACGAAGCTATATTACACGCTGCAATAGAGAGTGGATTTCCATATCAGACCTCCACCGGCCGACGATAGTTGAAGCCATGCTCAAAGTTCTACTCAAAGAAAGTGGAATGTACAAGCAGTTGACAAAGATTTGACCTAAACTTCAGACCCATACATAATGCATCAAAATTTTAAAAAAAACACTCAAGGGCTCCGTGCCCACAACATCATATCTCATATAGCATAACCAAATATTACAAATCTTTATTATTACATTCTCCCCATGTAACTAACATTCTCAATACCCTAATGCCCAAAACAAATAACCCCCGGTGACTTACAAAATAATATCCATCATCAACGCATCATCTCTGTCAAAAGTAGAGACTACGGTAAAAGAGAAGAAAACCTGCGATCGTGAAAAAACTGGGGGGGATGTGTCTTGTGGACTCAGTAAGTAGATACCAAAAGAAAACAAATCATAAGAAAAATCTAAAACATGTCTATAAACCGTTTTTCATGCATGTATCGTTAAAAACATATCAAGCGTTCAACGCCCAAGTCGCGCGCAAAGACTATGCGAGGAACGAACGATTCCTTGTCGACAAGATTGCGGGTCAATCCATTTCTGATGGACGAGACCCTAAATAAGCGCCCCGACGAAAACACAATGATAAGTCGTAAAAGAAAATATAAAATCATGCATCGAGCATCGGGACGAAAACATATCATCAATCGAGCGTCTCAGCGAAAACATATCGATAATTCGAAAAATCATGAAAATATTTAACAAGTGTTGAGACGGAAACATTTAATCATTATGCATATTCTTTTATCGATTTAAAATTTCAAAACAAATAAAATGTCAAAACAAATAAAACTTCAAAACTTGAAACATTTTAAATTATAAGTCAAGAAAACATAAAATAAGGTATCCACTCATAGTGACGAGTTGCGGAAGATTATTGAGAGATAGGCGGTTGATCAAGCTGTCGATCTACAATAAGATAAGAATAGGTAAGATTCTTGACTTGATTTCTTGAAGCAAAGAAGATACAACGCGAATCAAATGTAAATCAAGTATGCTATCATTTATTTCAGTCCTTATTCATTACTACAAGACTATAGTAGGTTTCAAGTTACCTATTGTCTTTATTATGAAACTTTTCTCCTAAGAGAGAGGCGAACAACTAACGGCCATTTTCTTTGCCTTTTCGGTAGGTACTTTTTCTAACTTAACGAAAATGTGTTTATTTCTCAAACACTTCATACCCTCAATTACCTTATCCATCTGGAATTAAAATTTATTTCCCTGACTATTAACTTCCTATTACAAATAAAATACTACTACAATTCTAATTCATCCAAATCAAAACAGCCCCCCTTTGCTCACGGCATCACTGGCCACATTTTGCTATACACTGATCATGATTCTGCTGGGAAATTTTACCCCCTCTGTTGGTCACGATACAGTCCCCCTTTTACACTTCTTAAACTCAACTCACTACAACATTACAACACCCTAATTTCAACTCATTTAATCTAATCACTAACAAAACATAAATGGATCCGCATTACTCTAATCCACCACAAAACACTTCACCATTGCCGAAATCACTAACCAATTTTCCTTAAGATTTTCTCCACCATTATCGCCACAGCCATAAAACCAGAAAAGAACATCACACCTAATTAACCTCACCTTGTCCGAAGCCCATTGGCCACTCCCTTTCCAAAATTTCTTTCTCCATTAACACTCCCATAATTCAACATTGCCCAAAACAACAAGAACCAGCAAAAGATTTATGAATTTCATATCCTCTACTAAGTTCTCAACAATCCCCAAATCAATTTCACATTCGCTATTCTCAAAATAAAATGTAAAGAAAATTAAAGCCATCAATAAAACCATACATCCCAAGTGAAGCAAGTAGATAGAACCCATTACCTTTAAAGTGTTGAAGTGCGAAAACAATATTTTCAACTGAACGCCACTTTCGACTAAGGAGAGAGAAAATGGAAGGGTGTTGGCTTGCTCAAGGCTCTTTACACTCAAACTAGGCTTGGAGCTTCAAGGAACGATTTTGGTTAATTGGTGTTTGCGCAGGTTTTACGCGTGCAGGGAAAAAGAGCGTGTAAGGTTCAAACCTCCTGAGACAAAGTCCCAGCAAGGGGTGTATTGAATCAAGTGAATAAGCCTCCAAGGGGCACAAGCACACAAGTTACAGTCCTAGGTTACAAGGTAAGAAATAAAAAGATAAAATATGCTCGATTGAGTCTTCATTTTTTGTTCCTCTTTTCTCTCTTGGGATAGGTGAGCTTTTATAGTGCCGCTTGGTAACTGACTTGGGTAGTTCTACCATTCCTTTGCCGTTATGAATCATGCTTGTAACTGCTGGGTTGTGTGTCCTAACTGCCTGATCGTGGAGGAACAATCGCCTAACTACTTCGGTAGTGAAGGTAACTGCATCGCACTTTTCGCCCTGACCATTGGCTCGATCGTCCTAAGTCCTTTTATCGTTCTTCGCTCCATCGCCCTTCTTTTCTTCGCACCTCTTCTCGTTCTAGGACGAATTCGCCCTGCGGGGATTTTATCGGCCAACAATTTTCCCCCAAATTTACCTCGATTGAACTGAGAGGGACGATCGAGGTGAATTTCATCTTTTGTTGTGGTTCGTTCTTCCTCTTCGGCTTGCAGTATTTACGTCTGTTATGGAGAGTGCCGCAAATTCGGCCTCATCTCCCTCATAAACATCGTCACTCTGTCCAGGTTCCCCATTGTCATTTCCCCGGAACTCTCTGGGCAACAAGTAGTGATTTGCCACGACTGGTGACATGCTGCCGAATTGGATGACGATGGGAGGCTCCTCATCATCGGTCCCGTCCCATTTCCTTCCATGAAGCTTAGTGTACTCGTCACCATTGGTCACTTTCCTTCTTTTCTCGTCATGTGCCTTCTTGTGGTCTTTTGACTTCTCTGTGGCATGAGGGCTATGGCCGGTGGCAGCCTTTTCCTCGTTCTGTCGGCGCATCATGCGGCCGTAGTTCCTTTGGTGCCTCATCAGCTGTGTCCTTGTCATTTCATCTATGGGAGGATATTTTTCGTCTGCCCGTCACCCTGAGTTCGCATGCTGTCCTAGGTATGACTTTCAGTATGAGTGCCACACGTTGGGCCGATGGATCTTTGGCCGAAATGTCCTCACGTTCTGGACGAAGTTCGAATTTTCTCCATAGAACCTTGGCGCAAAGGTTCGTGGCTGCCAGGACGATTCTCTCTTCACAGGCCTCTCGCAAGTGTCTTCTAGCTCTTTCATCCATTCAATGTTGTTCTTGCACCTCACACAAATGTATTTCTTGTACTTTCGTTCTGCAGGTTCCTTGATCCTCTCCAGCGTGCTCGGGCGGTGGCGGTGTTGTTTTTTTATCCAGCACTACCTTTACCCTCGGCCGGTTTATCCTTGTAGGGGCTGGGTTGATCATATTTAACTCCGCCGATTTCGAGAAAGGATTACCGTCTACTACCATCTTCTTTTCGAACGTGATTCGTCCGGATTCTATGGCATCCTGCAAAACATTGCGAAAAACAAGGCAATTGTTAGTTGTACGAGACCATGCATTATGCCATTTGCAGTATTTTTTACTGCCGATTTGCTCGGTTGTTGGCAACGTATGTTTGTCGCTCAAGCTGATTTGCTTATCTTTGTACAATTGGTCAAATATAGCTTCGACTTTAGTAATGTCGAAGGAGAATTTTCTGCTCTTTTTATCGCTCGTCCCATTGGTCTGGGGTTCTGCCCACGTTTTGCAGACGTAGGGTTTCCCTTTCACCAATTCGGCCAAACATAGATCGGCCGAGTCGGCGTTCAATTCGCCCATCTCCTAGTCAATGTTTCTGTAATACGTCCTTTTGCTCGAATTTTTCATCTGCTCCTCTTCTCGTAATAATCGCTCATAGCGCACCACACTGGTAGTGAGTTGGGGAAGGTCCCAAAACTCACGATCCTGGAACTTCTTCTTCAGATCGAGATTCAGGCATCCTTGAGCGATTCTTACGAACTCCTTTTCGGGCAAAGGCACGTAACATCGGCCTCGGGCTACCTTAAATCGTTGTAGAAACGTCTCGGCCCATTCCCCTGACAATTGTCTCAAATTTTCCAAATCAGCCAAGGCCACTTCAGATTCGGCCTTATAAAACTGCGCATGGAACAGTTGCTCCATTTGCTGCCAACTTTCTACTAAATTGGCTGGTAATCTGACATACCAGGAGAAAGCCACCCCTAATAACGAACCATTAAACAACCTTAGTTTATGGAAATCATTGACTTCCCCAAACTGAAGGGTGAAGCGTCCTATGTGCTCCATAGTGGAAACTTCTCCAGATCTCGTAAAGAGGGTAAAATCTGGTATCCTGTAATTCCTCGGCCAAGGATAAGCCACATCGACCCAATCAGGGTAAGGCTTCCGATATCTAGGCCGAATTGGTCGTATGCCTAAACCGAATTGGTTTTACAGGATTTCGGTCATTTGCTCCCTTAGCATATCGTTGCCATTGAATGGCACGGCTATAGGGGCGGTTGCGGCTCTCTCGGGAGTGGGACGTAATCATGATTCTGTCCCTGGGAAGTTTGGACACCCTGAGGCACCACGATTTCATGTTGAGCCATATTTGGCCCTTGGTGAATGTTTGGCCCTAATTGTGGGCCGTGCCCTTCAGGGCTCGTCCCTCCTCTGGGAACCATAGGAGTATTGGTTCCTTGCAGGGGAACACCACTAGGACCAGCTTCCTGACCGCCTACTGTAGGGAGTGACGTGGTCGACGGCAGCGCTGTTCCGCCGCTTACACATTTGGCCACCAATTCGTTCATTGAGCTTAGGTGTTTGGCCATATTTTCATAGTGCAAATTACTAGTCGATACGAATTTTTCCACAACATGCGCATTTTGGAGTCTGACCTGTTCGACGACATCCTGTGTGAATTCGCCAATCAATGCGCGCACCGCATTAGGGCTGAGCTCCCTCATTGGTTCGTACCGGATGACATCTGCTAGACCCTCGAACTGACCCACTATGGCTGGAACGTTGGGCTGGTTGGTTTGCTCCAGTCCACATTCCTCCGCGGTTGAGCTAGTCTGAGCGTTTCGTTTCGGAGGCATCTCCACTTTGTTACACCAATTCTCCCACTGTGGTCGCCAAAAACTGTTTGCGTAGGTTTTACGCGTGCAGGGAAAAAGAGCGTGTAAGGTTCAAACCTCCTGAGACAAAGTCCCAGCAAGGGGTGTATTGAATCAAGTGAATAAGCCTCCAAGGGGCACAAGTTTCAGTTCTAGGTTACAAGCTAAGAAATAAAAAGATAAAATATGCTCGATTGAGTCTTCATTTTTTGTTCCTCTTTTCTCTCTTGGGATAGGCGAGCTTTTATAGTGCCGCTTGGTAACTGACTTGGGCAGTTCTACCATTCTTTTGCAGTTATGAATCATTCTTGTAACTGCTGGGTTGTGTGTCCTAACTGCCTGATCGTGGAGGAACAACCGCCTAACTGCTTCGGTAGTGAAGGTAACTGCATCGCACTTTTCGCCCTGACCATTGGCTCGATCGTCCCAAGTCCTTTTATCATTCTTCGCTCCATCGCCCTTCTTTTCTTCGCACTTCTTCTCGTTCTAGGACGAATTCGCCCTGCGGGGATTTTATCGGCCAACAATTGGAAATGATGATTTCTGTCAAGATTGATTCCCTTACTGCCCTAGGACCAAAAAATAAATAGATGGGAGATGGGAGAAGCTTCCAGTCGTAGTAAGGGAAAAGAAAGAAATAGAGGAAATGAAAAAAAAAATGGGTTGTATAAGGGAGATGTGGGTCACGCTTACTTGGCCCAAAATAATTTATTATTTATTTATCTAATTACACCACCCACACTATTATTTATTACAAAAATAATACTTAGGTGATAATTAGTATCCACCAAGTCTCTTATCTAATATTTCAAATCTTCACTCATACCTTCATCCAATAAGATTTCAGGGCTTTAATCTATAACTATAAAATTCCAATCATTTATTTACTTAAGTCAAGAATAATCTCTATTGAAGCTAGATAATTTCGTAAAAAAATATTTTGAATAATTATTCCATGGAAAAATATTTCGAATAATTATTTTGTGGGTTATTACATGAAATCTGGTGGGAAGATGATAAGAGGAACAATAAACGTAATGGCCTCACCAGTCGCAATGAGGAGAGGGCTCCAAACGACCAAAAAACACCATCCTATCAACATAGACTATGAGCGTAGGCCTTCAACCTACACGGTGTTACATCAATCTTCATCTAACCATCCAAGATTCCCAGACTAGACCTTTACTGTATCACTTGGGGATTTGGACTCTATATTGAAGAAGATGAGGGGCGTGGTATGATGGCCGAACAGTCCAAGATAAGGATCGTCCAAGAAGGATACCATAAAATAGTACGAGTTCCATCGAGATTACGGGCATCTAAATGTCAATTGCATAGCCTTGAGATCGGAGGTATCGGAACTGCTGAACAAAGGCTAGCTTAGGGAGCTTTTGACGAAAAATGGAAAGAATACATTGGCCTAAAGAGATGAGAGAGGAGAAAGAGATGATGGACCCCCTCCACCACCTCTAATAGACAACACAGTCAACCATATCACTGCAAGTTCAGAAATCAGTAGTTTTACTTAATTAACCGCCAAACGATACATGAGAAAATTATCAACTAGAATGCCTTAGTCAACAAAGTCACTAGAAGAGTCTTTCACAACCTTGACTATTGAGTTAATATATGACAATAACTCAGCCCTCATAAACCCCCATCATAACGCTCTTGTAATATATCTACAGGTGAAAAAAATTTCATGATCAAACAGGTATTGGTTGATACCAAATCCTCAGCCAACATCATCTTCATAACAAATTTGGCAGACATGGGCATAGAGTTGATGTAGGAGCGAAATGGTTTTTATCGCTATGCCTATGTTATCGGCGACCACGACTATGTAGAGCTCATATCTTATAGAAAGTACACATTAGCCCATGGGGGACTAACAAGAGAATAAAAAAGTCACCACCCAGTATAAGATAATGGGAATGATTTAAGGCCGCACTACACCCTTCACAAGGGTGACCTTAAACCCGTTTGGGTTCGAAATGATCCCTTATTTATGCCAGTATAATAGCTAGACTCAAAAGAGGATATACATGCCTTATAATGCATCAATCACACAGAAATAATTTATATCACATAAAACCACACAGACAATAGGTAATATCATAATCAGAAATAATATATGTCTCATAGTAGTTAGAAAATAAAGAAGAAAAGATTTGGAGGCATGTTTCACTGGCCTGGACTCATGGAATTCTGGTCAGGTTTAATTATATTTCAGGCCAAAATTTCAAATAATGTTCTGCCGGACTTGCAGAACGTCTGGCCGGATTTTACTGCTCATACACATGAATAATTAGAGATCTAATATCAAAGTGGTGAGGCAATAACCAACGAAAACAATCAAACAGTAGTAAATCATATAGCAATCACATATAAAACATAATAAAAGTGAAAACATAAATAAAACCAGACGCATCGGTTTCGTGGTGGTACATGAAGTTGTATCTCGAGTACAAACTATATTACCGACTATTTGGATTTGGCTATGCAATCTATGTCCAGGTTTTCATCTTATATACCCCCAGAAATTCAAAATCGGCTGTAGCCATTCATGTGGCCAGGCTTTCCGTATGACAGATGCATGTTCAGCCGGATATGTAGATGTCTGGCCAGATATGCATGATGTTCGGCCAGATATGTAGGATGTCCGACCAGATATGCTATGTCACCAAAATAAGAAATTTAGATGCAGAGTTTAAGTTTTAGGGGTTCTCAGGTCGTATCTCAAGCATAACTCAAATCCAAAAATATCTTTGAAGGTTTACTCCATTGTTTTGGTCTGTTGGTAGAAAGAATTCACATTATTATTGTGTGGTGGTTTACTGGGTGAGTGGTCTCTGCGAGTGTTATTTGTTTTTTGCTTTCTATTTGTTGTGCGTAAGATTTTCTTATGAATCCCCCCAAAAAATCTTTTTTCTCAAGTGAAGAACGTATGTTATTTATAGTGCTAAGGTTATGTCAATTAGGGAAAATATCCATTTGATAAGGAAAACCATTGCTAGGGAAAATAATTTTTTGGGAAATTGGTTAATATGGAAGTTTTTGTGTTTACGGAAACCATTTAAAATGGGAACCAGTTGGAAGATTGAGTATTTTTGTTATTCTAGAAACCTGATTCATGTTCGGCCAAACTTCTAGAAGAGCTTGCCGGATATTATGGTCTATACCTAGCCAGACATAGATAGTATTCGGCCATAGCTCTAGCTTTTGGATTTTTAGGGTTTCTTTCCTTTCCAGCATTAAACCTACAATTTCCCTAAACTCTTCATATGTGTCCTCATAAGAGACTAATCATCGAGCTGTAATAATACAAGGTCTATAATCGCCTCCTACTTTGGTAGGCTTGTGTAGTATATGACATTGACAAGTCTATCAAAGTCATGCATGTATTTTTACTTACCCGGACTTACCTGGGTTTGTGGTGGTGCTTGTCAATAGAAGTTGGTTGATGAATGATAGGCACTTAGGCCTCCAGTGCTTCGATCGGTTGAGGTTATTCGACTTACATTGTGATGAGAATGGGTGCTCAGGCCCTCGATACTTCGATTAGTTTGAGGTATTTCGACCTATGTGTGATGAAAATGGGCACTCGGGCCATCGATGCTTTGATCGGTTCGAGGTGTTTCGACCTCTACTATGATGAGAATAAGAGCTCGGGCCCCCGATACTTCGATTGATTTGAATATTTTCGTCCTCAGTGTAATGAGAATGGGCGCTCGGGCCCCTGATACTTCGATCAGTTTGAGGAGCTCCGTCCTCTATGTGATGAAAATGGGCACTCGGACCCCGATGCTTTGACAGAGTTGAGGTGCTTCAACCTCTGATGTGATGAGAATGGGCCCTCAGACCCCCGATGCTTTGATCAGTTCAAGGTGCTTCGACCTCTGTTGAATCTACATATACTTCAATCTCGTTCTTACAAAACTTATTTATTGTTTTCCAAAACCTTGGCCGATATCGGTATATGTCTGGCCAAATGTCTTTCAATTTCGGCCAGACATCGGTCGAGTATATAAAAATCAGATTCTTCTCCTAATCATTCAATGTGTATAGAAATTCTTCTATAAAGGCTCCATAAATCTTTTCGCCATAAAACCACCGCCAACGATTTCCTTTCTCATATTCTTCTACCATGTCATTCCCCAGACCTCCCACTTCTAATCGTGCTCTGAAAGACCCGTATCTACCATTTATTACGACCTTGGACTGCACTTTATGCCTCCAAAATTCGTTTGGTCTTGAATATGGGGACCTCATCCCCACACTTCTTTCTCTATGTGACCATGCATGCTCTTTCATTGACCCGTAATTTCTATTTCCCTTTCCTTTAGTTTACGCATATGTAGATTTTTTGTCGCTATATATGTCCGACCAGACTTTCTTTGAAGTTTGTCCCCATTGTTATATGTTCGGCCAAACATCTCTTAATGTGTGGCCAGTGTTGTTTTTTTGTCCAGCCGAATATATCTAGACACTTTCCTGTATTTTACAGCTTCTATCTTTACTACTTTATTTACCTTATCTTGCCTTTGCAGTTGGATGCAACACCTCTGAAGGTTGGCGGCAGCCCCGTTAGCGTGAGAAAATGGTACAATGATTTTTCTTTCGTTGTTAAGGCTCGAGATTGCTGCAATATGGTTTGATCATTTTATCTTCTTTATTCCTGCTCGTGTAATGAAATATAACAAGATGAGGTTGCAAGCTTTAACGAATAGGTGGATTGACACCACTCTTATCTTCCATCTTTCGATTACTGAGATGACCATTACCTCCAGAGATTTTGCTTACTTGACTGGCATCCCGTGCAAAGGCTGCCTTCTTGAGTTTGATTGTAGCCTATATACTCCAACTATCCGAGCTAGCTATATCCAGTGTCAGCTAGGAGTTTCTCCTAGGGTTCGTAAGGGTGTGGTTGCATATAGTGAATTACGGGGCCACTGGAAGGGACAGGCTCCAACTCAAGATGTGGAGATTAATCAACTGGTACGGTCATTCCTCCTCTATATATTCAGATGTACCTTATTTGCTAATGCAGCTAGTTCTATGTATTTGTGTCTTTTTCCTCCACTCCGCGACCTTAATAATGTGCAGGAGTGGGAGTGGAGTTCCACTGCCCAAGCAGCTATCTATCAAGATTTAGACCGATGTTGATGTGGTGGCTCATATGTCCAGGGCTATGGCTTCCTAGTTAAGGTATGCACTGCCATTTTTACTTCATTTTGACTTTTTAAAGATGATGACTTAACCTTGGATCTTTGTTTTCTTATCATAAGCCTCGGCATATAAGTTCAGTGTGTTAGCTCGGCCATTTCCTATCTCTAGTGAGGAGGTCAGATTTCCTCGGTTGTCTCGATAGGGCGAATCCATCATAGAATCGTATGAATCTCATTACATAGCTGTGCATCGAGCTCTTCTGAATGAGCTTAAATGGGATATGGTAAGCTTTCTTCTATCTCACCTTTCGGACTCTGCCTTTTTTCATCATCTAAGTTGACTTTTTCTCCGTATCTTTTCAAGTGGAAATAGCTTGGTAGGGGGCCCATTTGAATGATATGCCAGAGTCTGTACGTTCCTCATTTGAGAATAATAGACTTTGCTTGCTTCTCCTAGGTATAGCAAAGCGGCTTTGTGTACTTTTGGCATTTGGGCCCTTAAGCTTGTATGATTCCAGCCTCTCCACCTCCTTCTATGCTCTTCGAGCTTCAACTAGAGGAAGATGACCTATCGATCTCTCTTCACGGTCTCCCAACGGATGAATTTCTTATTGAGGGTAATTATTGGCAATGGGCTCGCACTGCTCTTCTTGGTTCAGTACCACTTTCTGAGCCTCGACAAGCCACTCATGTATGGACTGTTGCCTTTTCACGTTCTTATTTTTCCTTTTGACTTGACACCCCTTGTTGACATAGATCTTATCGCATGCTCGTGGGCAGGTTCATGGAACTCATCGTGTTCACTTGCCCTCTGATAGAGATGACCAAGAGAGTATGCCTTCGGCACACCTAGCACATTCTCGACGTGTTCGGTGCATGGCATTTTCTTCTCGACGAGGTCCATCTCTTGCTGCTCCATGTACTTCAACATCCACTACTCCTCCTAGCATTAGCCCCGGTTTGATGGGTGTTTGGCCGGACCTGACTTACATGACCTATAATGATGTCAAAATGCTTGAGTTTCAATCTTTTTCTCTAGTATAGATGCAGTCTTTGACGCTTTCGCCTGCAGACGCCACTCATGTAAGTGTTCTCAACTATTCATTTTCCTTTTTCCTTGTCTTGCATAATGATCAATCTTATGCTACAGGTCCCCATCAATTTTGCGGATCATTGCCACTGCCTAACACAAGCAACGAAAGTCGACCTAACTGAGCAAAGTTTATCCTATCGGGTACTTACAAAGAGACGTTAGTATGTATACATGTATATTTGTATGCATGATTTCCTAACTCCTTTCTATGATTCTAATTACAACGACGGGTTGATGAGCTAGAGGGGTAGATCGAGGAGAATCGATAATAATATGGTATACCGAGCTTGCATTCCTCCCATGTGCAAACCGCTGTAGGAGAAAAGACGGGTTTATCACTATGCCTATGAGATCGGCGACCGCCACACCATTGGGCTCTCAGCCCGTAGAGAGTACGGATAATCCTACAAGGGAGTAATCATAAAATAAGTGAGTCGCCACCCAATATGAAATAATGGGAATGATTTAAGGTCGTACTACACCCCTCGCAAGGTCTGACCTTAAACCCGTTTGGGTTCGGAATAGTCCCTTACTGATGCCAATATAATATTTACACTTAAAATAAGTATCCCCATATCTTATAATGCAAGAACACACAAAAGCATTTAAAGGCATACAAGGCGCAACCATGAATTATAAAAAAAAAAAGTAAATGTATATAAATTATTACAACATTGATAAAATAACGATGAAATAAATTTGGGCATGTATTTCATCGGTCTAGCCTAAAAGGCCCGGTCGAATTTACATTATGATATTAAGGTCCGGCCAGACTTACTGGGAGTCCAGCCGGATATACTGAACAAAACCAGAATCACAGAAACGCAGTAAGTGCAAAATAAACGGTACTATAATAAACAGAACCTCAAGATGTTAAGTAATAACTATCATATAAAAGTATATCATGAATATAATAAACAGTAAATAAACAGATCAGGTAATGATACTCAATGTCCAAGTATTTTTATCAATTTCCCACCGGATATATGTCATAACTAGCCATATATAATTGGCAGATTATATAGTAAGTAGAACAAATCATGCATATTAATCCTATCTTGGCCAGTAAAATAAACATATGCATATTAATAGTTAAAGCAACGGAATAAAACAACTAAACATACATAATTTAACAATGACGAGTGTAACATAAAAAATAACTAATCATGCAATTAACTAGAGAAAGCTGTAAACATGACATGACATGTTTATAGGCATTGAGATGTGTATGCATGTCCAGCCAGACTTGATGTACATCCGGCCGAAGATACTGTGTCAAAAACAGAATCTCAAATATGCGTTCAAATGATAAATGATGCCATCAGGCCGTACATTTTCTATGTCGTTTGGCTATGGATATGTCTTTGAACGTCGGGTAATTGTCAAATTCGCACTAGGGGAAAGAACTCCAAAAATTGGTGGGTATTCACTTACAGTTTCTCTCTAAAGTGGCAGAATTTACAGGTCTTAAGGTTTCAGAATTTCATTATGTAATTTTAAAGATTCATTCTTAACCGCCCCTTGTGAGGGATGTGAGCTTCATTTTTATAGTGCCAGTGAGGGGTTCAAAGTTTGTAGGCGGACAGGATCGTTCTCTGAGCTCCCACATATCTGCGAAATCACAGTTTGCAATGTTTGACTCATGTCTGGTCGGCCATTAATCAATCAGTGACTTCAGCTCTTGGAATTCTACACGTGCGTTAACCACTTTAATGCATGTCCGGTCAGATATTTAATTTGAAGTTTATATCTAGATGGCCATGATCAGATCTTGTGATTTTGGTAACTGACAATCTGCACATTCAATGACAACTGTGTTTGTCATGTTGAATTTAGGGTTTTCAGGGTACATCCCACCGAATTCTCTGCTTAGAGAAGGTAGGGCGGATATAAGTGATGTCTAGATAGATTTCGGCTATATTTTCTGGAGTTCATTTCCTTACTGATACTCATCATTTCAATTTCTTAATTTTCAGGGGATATCTCCATAATAGACTCATCATCGGGTTATATGTAAAAATACAATATCTAAACCGCTTCTAGGATATGGGAGGTTTGACTAAAGGGTGCACTCTCGAGATGTGCCACGGGAGCCGGAGCATGCACCTAAGCATGCGTCTGGGGATGAGGAGTCCGCAAATGAGAGAGCCTATAAGAGGGAATCTTCAGAATAATGGATCTATTCTTTCTTTTTGTTTTATTTTGTTGTTAGAAAACTCATTTTGTGTGGACTTTATTGTGGAATGAAAATACCGGTACTATAACGCCCCGACTTATAATCACCTTACCCAAAGGAGTATAGAGCCAGAACGTTACCAAATTCTAATTTAACTTTATACTCCCATGATATTTAAGCAAAAGTGATAACATTACCAAATTGGTAGTCATTCATAGAAATCAAATAGCTCTTACTTAACCCAAATGTCAAAATAAATGTAATGTATAAACTAAATTAAGAACCTAGATTTGTTAGGGTTGGTGCTCGGAGTGCCAATCCGGATCATATTTATGTCTGATTCATGAATACGAACAATTCATTTTTTCTATGATATTACTTATTTATGGTAGTACTTCTTGCTTTTATATACATATTCAATCTAATTACGATTAGATTGAAACTAAATATGGTTTAGTGATATGTATATATTAGACAAAGAACCGGTAATGTGTTTTGTAGTGCGCATTTACAAAGTAGTTTGTAATTGACATTGGGAAGTGTCACTACTAAGAGTATAGTATCAAATAAATTTCCTGGTCAAGATTTACTAACACAGGTTGGTTAGTAAAATCCGCTGAGACTAGAACATGTCGTATATTGAGACTTGGTCTGATGGTTTATCCCAATGAACCATGAGTCTTGGGAGACTCATATAGACATGTAGGTGTTTATTTGATAAACACTAAACGACTCACTGAAGATTTCCTAATAGATGGTACACCAACATCAATAGGAATCTTCTCGAGTCGAGTAGCATAGTGGTCCTATGACTTGAGATACCACTGTGGATATATGAGTTATCCTCCACACTTTGATGGCAGTCACGTCACCGACCTATTTAGATTAAACCTCCACATGTTCTTTGGGTGTGGACTGATGCTCATGATATCATGTGAGTATCAGATAGAATCCGCCAGTCCTGTGTACAAGGCATATGTATCAAGTACGTATTTGCGATCTAGTAAATCCATGGCTGTGGTATACTTCGGAAGCGAGTTCCGAGTGTTATTTAAAGATCGTAATTTTGAAAGTCGACTATATTATACCTTAGGGATTTGACGTTCTTATCTATATCCCCGGTATAATATTGATAGCTTGTGACGGAGGGATTATACGTATACAATGACATCGACTTGCATAGTTTAGCGAGATTATCTGTGGTCGTCATAATTTACGAGTGGGTGAATTATGGACACGAAATTGGATTTCGTGACGGATAAACCTAAACTTAGAGAGTCCCACAATATGAAGTGTACTCGTTGAGCACTTAGGCAACACGTTATGAATAATAAAGATTATTTGTAATACTTCACTGAATTAAATAAGTTATTCGAGTTGTTTAAACGGTTAAACGAAAATACATGTATTAGGGGCATTTCGGTCATTTGATAATTAATGTGTATTTGTATTTGATACAAAATTTGATTTGATACATATTAATTTTTTGTCAAATGAGATTTTGACACATGCCATTAATATATGTATTTGTTATTTAATGTAAGAAAAATACATATATAATAAAAATCGCATTAATTAATTATTTAGATGTTTAAATGTTAAATATCTAGATAATTAAATTATTCCAATATTATGTAATTGTTATGCAATATGTTTGATTATTATTGGTTACATATGGAATGATTTTATTAAGCTTAAAGTTTACAAATTGGATTTGTTAACTTAAAGGTTATTATTATTAATTAATTAGATTAATTGACCAAATGACCAAAATACCTTACTTTAAACACCCTAAGTCAGTTTTGGCTTACTATTTAAAGTTGAAAATTTTGATTTCTCTTTAATCAAATTCACATGGCTGAAACCTATCTCCATTAAAGAACCCAAAAATTTGTTTGAAGAAACAAGGAAGAAAGTGAAGAAATTCAAGAAAACGTTTAAGGAAATTAGCAGATTTGGAGGTAATATTCATAACTCTTAAACTTAGAAAGCTTGTTTCTTGTTCTTGAATATCTAGAACAGTTCTAGGGTTTCTTCTTTTCTTATATTTTTGGGCTTTTTGATTTGAACGATGGATTTGGAGGCTAGATGCATGTGTGAAGTTGGATTGGATGATATTAGTGTAATATTGATTCAATTTTATCATTTGATGACTTGTTGCCATTATAGAGTGTTATGAACACTCTTGTAACTCCTAGAATTGTTCTTGAGTTTTTCATAGGTGGTGGCTTTGGTTGGTGTTAATGTTGATGTGATTAATGTTGAAAAAATTAGATTTAAAGCATGAAAAATGATATTTTTAATTAACAAATCAGATCTGGATTTACTTTGATTTTGGTGATAAAAAGAATGTTGTATAAATATATTGGATGTGTTTTGGGCATTGAAACAATTACCGAAAATTATTTCGGAGTTGAAATATGCGAAAACAACGAAAAACAACATTACTAGTTGCGTTTCGGCCATATCGGGTGTCCACTGTCGAAATAGTGAATTGGCCACTGTTTGGGCAGTCCATTAACTACCCAAGTACTTTGGGGCTAACCTGGGCATCCCTCATGTGTATTGGTTGGTCGGTTCAGACAAACAATGTGTTTTATGCCATTTTATGGAAAAATATTTTCGTAAAAGTTTCGCGATGTTTCTAACCTATTTATATCGTTATTTGATATCGAATAAATATGTTTAGGTGAAATATGAATGAATTATTCATATTGGATATTGAATAATTTATTTGGTAATTTTAAAGTTTTTAAAGTTATGATTTCGCCCGAACCGCGAGCTTCCGCCACGCTCGTACTAAAACCCCAACAGATTTCCCCAAGACCTAACTATCCCGGAGACTTATTACTCTAATGCCCTAAACTGCACTTAAAAGAAAGAGACATAGTTCCTTGTCACATGAGCCACCGTCATGGATCTGTCGCGCAACCACCAACCACTAAATCAACATATTCTTCCAAAAGATGATCATCTGCACCACAAGACACTGTGAGTCTAAGCCCAACAAGGATTTTTCATGCATGAATGCAATGACTTTTCATTTCAAAATACAACTCGTTGAAAAATTTGATTTGTAAAATAAACCTTTACCAATTGATAAATCATTTACAGTTAAAAGGGCTTCCGGGTCTTGGTATACGCTACAGAGAACCTGGTCGGGATTTTGATGTTCTACTTTAGAACATATTTAACCATTACTATTAATGGTTCCTCTATCGAATCATCACATATGGTAACCAATTACCATTTATGGTTCCTTTACCAGTAACCTTTACCAAACGTTACCATAGGTGACTTTTATCGAATCATCACCTATGATAACCCATTACCATTAATGGTTCCTTTATCAGTACTTTTACCAGTAACCTTTACCAAACGTTACCATAGGTGACCCTTTACCGAATCAACACCTATTATAACCCATTACCATTTATGGTTCATTTACTAGTCACTTTTACCAGTAACTTTTACCAGTAACTTTTACCAGTAATTTTTACCAAACGTTACCATAGGGGACCATTTACCGAATCATCACCTATGGTAACCCATTACCATTTATGGTTCCTTTACCAGTAACTTTTACCAGTAATTTTTACCAAACGTTACCATATGTGACCCTTTACCAAATCATAACCTATGACAACCCATTACCATTAATGGTTCCTTTATCAGTAACTTTTACCAGTAACTTTTACCAGTAACTTTTACCAGTAACCTTTACCAAACTTTACCATAGGTGACCTTTATCGAATCATCACCTATGGTAACCCATTACCATTTATGGTTCATTTACCAATAATTTTTACCAGTAACCTTGACCAAACGTTACCATAGGTGACCCTTTACCGAATCATCACCTATGGTAACCCATTACCATTTATGGTTCATTTACTAGTAACTTTTACCAGTAACTTTTACCAGTAACCTTGACCAAACGTTACCATATGTGACCCTTTACCGAATCATCTCCTATGGTAACCCATTACCATTTATGGTTCCTTTACCAGTAACTTTTACCAGTGACCTTTACCAAACGTTACCATATGTGACCCTTTACCGAATCATCACCTATTATAACCCATTACCATTTATGGTTCATTTACTAGTCACTTTTACCAGTAATTTTTACCAAACGTTACCATAGGGGACCATTTACCGAATCATCACCTATGGTACCCATTACTATTTATGGTTCCATTACCAGTAACCTTTACCAAAAGTTACCATATGTGACCCTTTACCAAATCATAACCTATGACAACCCATTACCATTAATGGTTCCTTTATCAGTAACTTTTACCAGTAACCTTTACCAAACTTTACCATAGGTGACCCTTTACCGAATCATCACCTATGGTAACCCATTACCATTTATGGTTCATTTACCAATAACTTTTACCAGTAACCTTTACCAAACGTTACCATAGGTGACCCTTTATCGAATCATCACCTATGGTAACCCATTACCATTTATGGTTCCTCTACTGGTAACCTTTACTGAACGTTAGCATAGGTGAACCTTTACCGAATCATCTCATATGGTAACCCATTATCATTTATGGTTCATTTACCAGTAACCTTTACCAAACGTTACCATAGGTGACCCTTTACCGAATCATCACCTATGGTAACCCATTACCATTTATGGTTCATTTACTAGTAACTTTTACCAGTAACTTTTACCAAATGTTACCATAGGTGACCCTTTACCGAATCATCACCTATGGTAACCCATTACCATTAATGGTTCCTTTATCAGTACTTTTACCAGTAACTTTTACCAGTAACCTTTACCAAACGTTACCATAGGTGACCCTTTATCGAATCATCACCTA